>OY757016.1:9412417-9625612 GCA_963580285.1 Lucinisca nassula | reverse complement strand
AGCTCAAGATAAATTTATCTCTGGTAGGAAGCCAATTAAATCTGTGAACTCTTTGATCAATATTACACAATACTTAATTAAAAAACAATCTCTATACATGTAACTAGAAATGTTCAGAAGAAAACTACCCCCCAACCAAAAATATGACCCAAACTAGACAATCACTAAAGGCAATGAATGCCCGCCACCATTTGCCTCACTAGATGAGTAATTTGTTTGACATATGCAGTAGGCACACATTCTAACTAAACTAGTAATTGCAACTTTCTCCAAGAAACATATGGCCAAAATATTTAAGTCATTCAAGGGGGCATAATTCTGCAATCCTGTTTCCTGTACGCACATGTTCAATGTATGTCTAAACTGTGTTGCAAGTTTTAATATCCTGCATCAAATACTGTAGGAGGAGTGGTGGAGACATGAACATTACTATTTTACATTCTATGCTACACAAATGGCCAAAATGATTAAGTTCTTCAAGGGAGCATAATTCTGCAATAAGGGGCTGGATCAGAATCTTGTTTCCGTCATGCACATGTTCAATGCATGTCTGAATGGTGATGCAAGTTTCAATGTTCTGCATCAAATACTGTATGTGAAGTTGCGGAGACTCGAACAGTACCATTCTACCTCCTATGCTACATATATAACCCAAAATGTTTAATTTGTTCAAGAGGACACATTTCTGCAATAAGAATTCAAAGTGAAGGTGGGTGTTCATCAAGGCTCTGTTCTCAGCCCACTGCTTTTCATCATTGTGCTTGAAGCCTTGTCATGCGAGTTCCGCTCTGGAGTCCCCTGGGAGGACCTGTATGCTGATGACCTTGTCATCATAGTTGAATCCCTTGAGGAATGTGTCTGGAGGCTCTTAACTTAGAAAAACGCAATGGAGGCGAAAGGGCTGAGAGTGAATGCGGGAAAGACAAAGATCATAATCTGTGGTTTAGGTCTGGACCTCCTGCAGAGTACAGGCCAGTTCCCATGCGCTGTATGTCGCAATGGAGTGGGCAGCAACAGTATCTTTTGTAATGGCTGCAAGTTGGGGTGCACAAGAAATGCAGTGGGCTGAAGCCCTTGATACAGGACCCTGATTACAGGTGTACACGGTGCCAAGGAACTGCACGACACTTAGATGGCAGACCAAGTCAGATCCGACAAGTTGGAGGTTGTAGCTTCCTTTTGCTACCTAGGTGATATGCTCTCAGCAGCAGGTGGTTGCGACCTTTCAACCACATCACGTGTGAAAAAAGCCTGGAAGAAATTCAAGGAGTTGCTACCAGTTCTCTCTTCCCGCCACCTCTCGTTCAAGACACATGGACGTGTGTACAGCTCTTGTGTGTGGAGCGCAATGCTCTATGCCAGTGAGTCATGGCCATTAACAAAGCCAAACCTCCACCGTCTTCAGCGGAATGCCAGGGCAATGATCAGACAGATTTGCAATGTCAAGCCACAGGACACTGTCACCATCAGGTCCAGTGAGTTACTTGAGCGTCTTGGCATTGAGGACCTGGACCTCATCCTGAAATAGAGAAGGCTCCGCTGGTATGGACATGTGGAACGCTCCAACGGTGCAGTCAAGACTGCCTGTTACATATAGTAGGTGGAAAGCGGGGGCCTGGAAGGCCCAAGATGACCTGGAAGCAGCTGACAGAAAGAGATTGCAGAGAATTGAAGCTCTCTGCTATCAATCCTCATGATAGACAGGCCTGGAGATCCGGTGTAATATCTGCCATGCATGCAGCAAGCCAGCTACCTGGAAGGGAGCCCACTTATGTGGACATTGCCCCTGTACCTGCGTCAAAAATCCGTTGATGATGATGATGATGAATTTGTTCAAAGATGGTGCAGACAAGCATATTTATTACCCCAAATCCGACCAGTGTTTGAAGCTTGGGAGATTGAAAATGAGGTCAAGGTCACAAAAATCTGATCAAGTCTTTGGTAGATTGTTACAATATTTTGTTCCAAGTTTTCCTAAAATTGTAACAATTCATTTATTTATTTAGGATGGCTAAAAATCTCCAGTTTTATACATGAACATTGTTTCTGACATGACAGAGAATATTCTAAGATCATCCCTGTCGCATGTTTTTCTGCCATCATGTCAACCTCCAGTTTACATTGTCTTGGATTTTTATTGGTGATACGTAACAGTCATCAGTGAGCTAGGCCTTTTGCTGACTGACATGTCGCTGGTGGACTGTTTTGGATTCACTTTGTGAATGCCGACTTTGGAGCAACTGGTCTGAACAGAAAATAAATCATAAATGCAGGAAGTGAGTGGCTGACGATAAGAAATACAGTGAAATTCTGCTATTAAGACCACCTAAAATTAAGACCACCTAAAATTAAGACTAATTCTGCTTTTAAAAGCCTATTTAGAATGGTGCAGTTATTCTTTTTGTGTGTTTCTGTGTACAATGTCCTCTGGTCTTCTGGTCAGGGACCACCTTTGGGACTGGTCCTCTGGTCAGGGACCACCTTTGGGACTGTTCAAAAGTGGTCTTTCAGACCACTTTTGAACAGCCCCAAAGGTGGTCTTAATAAAAGAATTCTACTGCATATCACAAATTTTCATTGGAAAAGTAGCCTGGCTGTATTATTGTAATGAGGGATATTTTCCTCATTTCATGTCAGAAACATATGCTGTTGGTACTTGTTAGAATTGCCTCATTGAGGAGATTCTAACACCCACATTATGAGTATTGAGAAATAAGAGATATTCTTGCACTAAGACAAGCAAATCCGTGATTTTACCCTGGGATAGAAATTTATGTTCTGACTCTGGTTTTCTGACCCAAAATCGAATATTATCGCGTGTTTGATAAATGTACTGGTTGAATACAACTGCATATGCGCCGTCGTTAAGGCTGACATCATGCACATTACGTGATGTCACTGAGTGAGTGAGTGTTTGAGTTTTATGTCCCACCAACAGCTAAGGCCATACGGAGACGGGACCTCGGTTTAAAGACTCATCCGAAAGTCTGTGTGACGTCACTGAACATTCCTGTACTGCCATCACAATATGGTGGACGTCGGTAACTGAAGTGACTGCAGTATTAAAATCTGCGCTAAGAAATGGAAGGTACGCAAGAAAAAGAATCCTATATGGGTGTGAGGAGTGGATAGAAAAGTCCGTCCCTCGGGATCACTGTCCGGCATCACTCGGCAAGCCTCGTGATGCCGGACAGTGTCCCTCGGGACGGATTTTTCAATCCACCCCTCACACCCATATAAGATTCTTATAATCTGTCCCTGGGGATCACTGTCCGGCATCACTCGGCAAGCCTCGTGATGCCGAACAGTGACCCTCGGGACAGATTTTCCCATCCACCCCTCACACACATATAAGATTTTTATATTATTCCCAGATTAGCCTCTTGATGACCTAATGATTCAGGAGTGCTTATACCTATTCCTGTTTCATCCATCATAATTTCCAAATCAAAGGTAAATAAGAAATGAAAACAACTTGAAAAGCTTATTGCACAATATTTTAATTAATTCAATGCGAGAAAATATTTTCACATTTGAGCAACAAAAAAAATACAGTCAACCCTCTTCATACCAACATTCGTTGTAAAAGACACAACTCCTTATGACGACAATTTCAATGGAACTAATCATAAGCTTAGGTCTTTGCCTCAGTTCCAATCAGGTTGGAATATAAGAATCTGATATGGGGTGCTGTTGTAGATGGGCATTTCCAACCCGAGGAATGACCGGGCTGAGCAGAACCGAGGCTATGCCGAGGTTCCGCTCAGCACGGTCATCCCGAGGGTTGGAAATGCCCATCTACAACAGCACCCCATATTGGATTCTTTTTCTTGCACAACAACACCCAAACATTTCCTTTTTATTTTGTAGCAAATACCAGATTTCTTATCTTCTTTTCAAGATTTCACACAAAAGTCCTGTATTCAACGTCCTCTAACAATAAATGAGTCAAATACTTATCATTCTTTTTTATTTTTTTATTTCGATTTTATTATTTTTTTTTGCCGGTTAGTTTTGACAGCTCGCACATGTATATTGTTTACAAAAGTAGTGCGGAAGTAGTTCCGGCAGTTGAATAGAATTGAAGGGCACTTATGTTAGTTGCCTGGGTCGGAAAACCAGGGACAGAATATAAATTTCTATCCCAGGGTAAAATCATGGATTCCTTGTCTGGTGTGCAAGAAATAATCTGAAGAAGCCATCAGATTAGGATCTACACTGTTTGGCATTCAGTTTATGAATATGTAGCAATAAATTACATCAAGTAATTTGATTGGTTGATAGACAGAAATGGGTGTGGCTTAAATGCATATTCAGCAAGATAAGGGTTAATATTCCATGAAGCAAATGACATAAATACAGTTGAACTTCAATGGCTCAAAAACCTTTGGACCATGAAAATCTGTTGAACTTCAATGGCTCCAACACCTTTGGAACCATGAAAATCTGTTGAACTTCAATGGCTCAAACACCTTTGGGACCATGAAAATCTGTTTGAGACAGGGATATTTTGAGCCACTGAGGGCTACTTCCAGGAGGCATAATGGGGGATAATTTTTTTGGCTTCTTTTCGGTGTTCTGTAACATAAATGTATGCTGTGTGTACTCATTAGAATCACCTTACTGAGGCGATTCTAATGAGTACTAATGAGCTTCTTTAGGAGCCATCTAATCAGGATCTACACTATTTGCAAAGGCCGGGGTTATCATGTTCAGCAGGATAAGGGTTAAATTTTAATATGTCCAATGGCATAATATTATGGTACAGATAAATTTATTTTGTATTTGTTTGTATGAGCTTTGTGTTTCAACAACAATTAAGGTCATATGAGGACATGACCTCAGTTTAAACACACCTCTGAAAGTCTGGAGAAGCCAGGACACAAACTCATAACCACAACTGTACGAGGCGATTAGTCTGAGCACTTCACCACAGAGGCTTCTGAAGAGATTAACCCTTTTTGTACCAAATGGAATCTTCCTCCTTATATATAGCAGGAATTCATTTCAAAATTTAGGGGTGTCAGGATGTGTTTTCATCAAAATCTATTTGGAAAATGACTGAACTTTTAGCAAAAAGTGGAGGCCCTGATCAGATGCCGCGTTCTGTGGCGTCTGATCTGGGCCTGCACTGTTTGCCAGGATACCCGTTTTGGGGCTTCTGGGACGAAATGGGTTAATTAATTATCAAAAGAGTATGGATAACCCTCCTTATACCAACATTTGATATAACAACAAAAGTTACAATAACGAATAGAGCCCTCGCCCATAGGGGCTTAAAGAAATATATGGGCTGCATGATGCTTCCACGCAGAGCTGAATCCGGCCCGCACACTAGTACTGGTAAAACCGCTTAGAGGATCTAAACCTGTCCAGGAACCGTGGTTCGAGCCGGACCGTCTATGCTAATAAAACCTATTGGTTTCATTGGATGACAGGGCTTGAGATGTCATTTCATCTCAATGTCGGGTAAAAGTCCCACAAAATTGGAAGCAACATCTCCAAAATGACCTTTACAGTGTTGACGGGGACGTTAAACCTCAAATCAAACAAATACAATGACGAATCCTTGCTCAAGCCGGGAGGGGTTAATGGAGGTATTAAAGAATATTGAATTTGTTACCCCAAAACAAATGTTGTGGATATTTGTTAGAATCGCCTCGCTGAGGCGATTCTTACAAATGTCCCAGCGAGGCGATTCTAACAAATGTCCACAACATTTGTTTCTTGGAGTAATAGGGATGAAAAGACCCTATATTCCCTATTCCCCACTATACTACTCCTTATTGAGATTCTTTAAAGTGGCATATTCTTTATAATGGCATAATCTTTAATCTTCATAATGGCAATTCTTTATTATGGCATATTCTTTATTCTTCATAATGGCAATTGTTTATAATAGCATATTCTGTATTTTTCATAATGGCAATTCTTTATAATGGCATATTCTTTATTCTTCATAATGGCATATTTTTTATTCTTTATTATGGCAATTCTTTATAATGGCATATTCTTTATTCTTCATAATGGCAATTCTTCATAATGGCATACTCTTTATTCTTCATAATGGCAATTCTTTATAATGGCATATTCTTTATTCTTTATAATGGCAATTCTTTATACTGGCATATTCTTTATTCTTCATAATGGCAATTCTTTATAATGGAATATTCTTTATACTGACATATTCTTTATAATGGCATATTCTTTATAGTGACATATTCTTTATAATGGCATATTCTTTATAATGGCATATTCTTTATAATGGCATATTCTTTATTCTTCACAGTGGCAATTCTTTATAATGGCATATTCTTTACAATGGCATATTCTTTATTCTTCATAATGGCAATTCTTTATAAAGGCATATTCTTTATAATGGCATATTCTTTATTCATCACAGTGGCAATTCTTTATAATGGCATATTCTTTATAATGGTGTTGTTGGGGGACAATGACTGTTGTTATAATGAGAGTCCACTGAATCAAACATTTGTAAAAGGATCACATTATCCATCTATAGCAGACTCTAATTTTCTCTGATATTCTATATTTATCATATGACGTCGCGTCTGACAGTGTAATAACGCCATGTAATATTTTGGATAATCCACTAGTGGATTAAATATGCAAATTAGCTAGATACGTCCCATAACGTTACATGTACGACGTCCTTACTAACGGCGGAATATTGACATTTTTGTACACAATCGTGAATAAAATGCTTTTTAAATGTCATATGATAAATATAATTTTGCATTGGTGCTCGTTGAGGAAAGGGATAAAATGCTCGGCAAAGCCTCGCATTTTATCCCTTTTCCTTAACTTGTTTAATAAATTCAATAATACATGAACACTCATGTAAGATTCTCTATATATTTTGAATAGAGATAAGAGCAGTTTGAGGAGTTAGCACGTAAAGAACATAGGGCAACTAAACAAACATTGATAAAAATATAGTTCGGTCACAGCAGCATACATAGTTGGAGATAATAATAATAATAGACTTTATTTTACGAGGGTAACACAATTAGTACAACTAATCTCCCTTGTGGCCCTCAATATTTACAAATTATACAAGAGAAACATGTTTAATATGAGAATTTGGACAATGATCACTCTCTCAGACCTTTCACACACTTGTAATGACTGGTTGAATAGACAAATTGATGAACAAACAAATAATAATAATAATAATAATGGTGTTAATTATTAGCTGAATGAACAAATCATCAGCTGGATGAATGAATGATTCCATGGATGAATGGATGGATAAGTGAGTGAATGAATCAACCAATCAGTCAATCACCCGACCAGTGAATCTGATGGATCCATGAATGAATAACAGTGTTTGAGATAATGGAAGTCAAGTTCTATGCCAAATAAATGTTGAATTTGACAAGAACAACAAAAGTGAAGATCAGCCTGTGTCTTTGTTTCTTTTGGAGTTTAATGACCCAGTAAACAGTATAAAGGTCATGTCATGTCAGTCAATTAAAATGATAACACTTTTCCTGGGCTGGCTTATCTAACTGGTGCAGTGCACATTCCTTCGGCAGTAACTGACAACTGCCCTTCTTGAATTGGCAAAAGGAAGAGAAATATCACAAAATTTCATGACTAACCCACTGCATGCGGCAAACAGTGCAGGCCCAGATCAGACGCCGCGTTCTGCGGCGTCTGATCAGGGCCTACACTATTTGCTAACAGAATTTTTCATCAACTAGAAATGCGTCCATAGGACACGGATGCCCCCGCCCGAAAATATGTCTATGTTCGTATTCATCCATAGAAAGTTATTGACAGTGTTTAAGTTTTGGACCCTTTTTATGCCATTTGACCTCCAAGTATGACTTTGGAGGTACGGATGTGGGTTTGCACGTGACTCATTGTCTCATGATGGTTAACATTTCTTCAAAATAATTTCAAAATCCATCCAAAAATAAGTAAGTTATTGGCTGTGTTTAAGTTTCAGACCCTTTTTTTGACCTTTGACCTCCAAGTATGACCTTGACCTTGGAGGTACAGACCTGGATTTTGCATGTGACACATCGACTCATGATGGTTAACATTTCTCCAAAGTAATTTCAAAATCCATTCAGAAATAAGAAAGTTATTGACTGCGTTTAAGTTTCGGCCCCTTTTCTTGACCTTTGACCTCCAAGTATGACCTTGACCTTTGAGGTACGGACCTGGGTTTTGCCCGTGACACATCGACTCATGATGTTAACATTTCTCCAAAGTAATTTCAAAATCCATCCAGAAATAAGAAAGTTATTGACTGTGTTTAAGTTTCGGACCCTTTTTTTGACCTTTGACCTCTAAGTATGACCTTGACCTTGGAGGTACGGACCTGGGTTTTGCACGTGACACGTCGTCTCATGAGGGTTAACATTTCTGCCGAGTAATTTTAAAATCCATCCAGAAATAAGGAAGTTATTGACTGCGTTTAAATTTCGGACGGACGGATGGACGACAGGGGCAACGCTATATGCCCTTTCCACCATTCTTCGAATGGCGGGGGCATAAAAATAGAATAAAAATGAAAAAATAGACCCGACACCCCTTTTATGACAAATGGACTTGTCCAGCATATAGCAATAGAAGAGTCCACTAGCATACAATGGGTTAATAACATACAATGGGTTAATCTCCAGGAAAGAATGTTGCCCTACCTAGGCTGATCTGACTGTCAGTCAGACGTGCATCGGACTGAGCTGTCAGACCCGGCTGAAAAACCTTATGTAAGGTTCATAAACATCATTTATCATATAACATTGCATCTGAGAATATCATAAAGTTTTTTGTTTTTTGTTTGTTTTATTTGAGGTTTAATGTCTCCGTCAACACTGTAAAGGTCATTTTGGAGACGTTGCTTCCAATTTTGTGGGACTTTTACCAGACATTGAGATGAAATGACATCTCAAGCCCTGTCGCCAAATGAAACCAATAGGGTTTATTAGCATGGATGGTCCACCTCGCACCGCGGTTCCTGGACAGGCTTATATCCTCTAAGCGGTTTACCATTACTAGTGTGCGGGCCGGATTCAGCTCTGCGTGGAAGCATCATGCAGCCCATATATTTCTTCAAGCCCCTATGGGCGGGGAAATATAACGTTATGTAGTGGAATAAATATGCAAATTAGTTAGATACGTCTCATAATGTTACATGTACGAAGTCCTTAATGATGTCGCGTTAACTAATGGCACAATATTGACATTTCTTGATAAATAATCATAAATAAAATTCGTTATAAATGTCATATGATAATTAGAATCTTGCATTCATGCTCATGTATTATTGAATTTATTGAACTCTTTGAAGAAAAGGGACAAAATGCTCTGCAAAGCCTCGCATTTTATCCTTTTCCTCAACTTGTTTAATAAATTCAATAATACATGAGCATTCATGTGGGGGGGTGGGGGGTGGGGGGATTATGGCCCTTTTCAAGATTATTTCAAGCCAACTGTTTATTAGGTGGGCAAAAATGAGAGTACCCAAATAAAAAAAACATCTGACCTTCCACTACAGAACTTGCATCATACAGACACAGTTGTACTTTTTTGTGTATATCGGCACAAATATGAATATGGTATAAAACAGGACTAGAATTTTACATATAAATCAAAGCTTCATTTAACCCATTTAGGACCAGAAACCCCAAAACGGGTACCCTGGCAAACAGTGCAGGCCCAGATCAGACGCCGCAGAACGCGGGGTCTGATCAGGGCCTCCACTGTTTGCTAAAAGTTTGATCACTTTCCAAATAAATTTCGATGAAAACACAAGCTGACACCCCTAAATTTTGAAATGGACTCCTGCTATATATAAGGAGGAAGATTTCATTTGGCACAAAAAAGGGATAAGGAGCAACCGGGATAATTTAGGGATAATCTTTCCTTATTTCTTGTTAGAAACATATGATATGTTGTGGGTACTTGTTAGAATTGCCTCAACAAGTACTCACAAAGCATTACGCTAACACACATGTGCGCCATAGTGCAGTTTTTCACATCTCCAAAATGGCAACTTTTATGACGAGAATCTGTGATATTTTTCGTATTTATACTGCAAACATAGGTTGTGGGTGCTCGTTAGAACTGCCTCATCGAGGCGGTTCTAACGAGTACCCACAACCTATGTCTGGGAGCAGAAATAAGGAAAATAACGTATACCCCAGTAAACCCCAGTTTTCTCTATATAGAGTGGGGTTTAGTGGGGTGTTCATTTCACGGACTTGTTCTCGTGATGTATGTCTATAGAATAACAAGTTCTTCACTAAAATGGCTATGGGACAAATGCTATCTATCTTTCTATACTGCACACTCACTCGCAAGGACAGAAAAAGAAGAAGCTGAAAGGGGATAGTGTTAAAAGAATATGGATAGAGTTTAACAAGAGCATCACGTGCGGGTGCCAACGCTGGGCTGCAGCCCTGTTCATAATGAACAACTAGTCCGAGTTTCAAGTAAATATGTTCAGTAATGACAGAGATATTACAAAATGTCCAAGTTTTTGCACGACAATGACGCAGACGAAAATGTCCCAGGTTTTGCACAACAACGACGCCAGAGCTATGACAATACCTCGCCATTTTCTTCGAAAACAGCCAAGCTAAAAATAGGTTAAAAACAGTTTTATTGTCGTATTATGGCAAAAGGTGCTCCAGGGATCAAACAGCAACACCGGATTGGTAAGTGTAGGTAGCATGACAACATCAGCTATTAAATCTATTCCAATAAACCATGGACTAGGGGAAAAAGGAATACCAGTACTTATAATAATTAGAAAGAGATGTGTATCTGGTAGAAGGCAAGGGGGTGGCATTGTCTTGTCTGTCTGAGTTGCTTAAAAGTACACTGGAATTGGGATACAGTGGTATGGATTATCTTGTATAGCATGTTGACATTTGTATTACATCACGCTAACAAATCTGTGAAATAAACACCCCCTTACACCCCACTTTATATAGAGAAAACTGGGGTTTATGGGGGTATACATTATTTCCTTATTAAATTTTCTGCTCCTAGACTTTAGTTGTGGGTGCTCGTTAGAACCGCCTCAATGAGGCGGTGCTAAAGAGTACCCACAACCTACTCCTTGACATAGGTTGTGGGTACTCGTTAGAACCGCCTCAATGAGGCGGTTCTAACGAGTACCCACAACCTATGTTTTGAGTATAAATAAGAATTATATCACAAATTTGCTTCAGAAAACTGACCCTTTTGGAGATGCACTATGACGCACGGGTGTGTTATCCTAATGGCTCAAGTGACCTGAGGCCTAAGTATGACTGCATGGCAGACATACTCAACAGTTATGCAGTCATACTGTTGTAATTTGAGTAAAGCCTACATATCCAGTGAATTCATCTTCTCTGCACCATCTCAATGGTGCTGTTCGAGAACAGTTCTGCCGTAACGATCCTAAGTATTGGGACAGACAGGCCTAAGCAAACAGTGCAGACCAGGGTCTAGACCTTTCCATCTCCACTTTTTGGACTTCTTGATGGATTGCGAAACTACGGAACCCGGAAAGGGACATAATTTTTTTTTTAATATGTTGTGCTACCAATTGACAGGATGAGTCATAAGGGATGTGTGTTTGAATTTTCATTAATCTTGAGGCATCTGTGTTCAAGAAAAGTAGCAAAATGCTTAGACAGGCCAATGCTTAGCCAAAGATAAAACGTAGGTCAAGGTCAGAAGCTGGGCATGTGCATCATGTTGACAGTAAGTCTAATGGAGGGACAGACAGACAGATGGATGGACAGACAGGACGTGGAAGTGGGGTGATTAAAAACGTAAATGCAAAACTTGTATCTGCCAATGCAGTATGTAGCACAATATCTGTTTAGTAAGGCAAGCTACAAGGGAATGTAACAAGAGCAACGCATGCAGGTGCCAACGCTCGGCTGCAAAAAATTCTAAGTCAAAAAAGGGGCATAACTGTGCCAAAAATATTTTGAGGGTTACCTCACCTATTTGTATGAGTTCCCCTTTTCATAATGAATAACTAGTCCAAGTTTCAAGTAAATATGTTCAGTAATGACAGAGATATTACAAAATGTCCAAGTTTTTGCACGACGACGCCAGAGCTATGACAATACCTCGTTGTTTTCTTTGAAAACAGCCGAGCTAAAAATAAGATGGATGAATTGAGGTGAAAAGGAATGAAACATATATTCAATTATGACATAAAATGGATAGTTAAGAAAATCCTATCTATTCTATAACTTGTGTCCAGCTGATTAAAACTAATGATGTCATTAGTTAACCTATTATTAAAACTTCAATCATCTAAAATGACAGAATAGACATATTTTTGCTGAAAAAATGGAGTAGCTTTTACATTTGCAAAAGCTACTCACATCCCAGCAGGCACACGTCACTAGGGCAACGTCAAATCCACATCGGTGCAACGTCATGACGTTGCACTGACGTGGATTTGACGTTGCATAACTGTCAAGATGTTGTACCGACGTTAATGTGACGTCACAATTACGTCATGTGCCTGCTGGGATTCTTTCAACTACAATACCTGAGTATCAGAACACTCAAATGTTTTATGGCAAAATACCATATTTTGAACACAAACAAGCTTGTAAAGCTAACCATACTATGAAAAACTGGACCCTGGACACCATAGTAAATTAGCTTGTTCAGCTAAGGATCCTTTGAACACCTGGGCAAAAGACACCACAGTTAAGCAGCTTGTAAAACTAATGATGCTATGAACTGGGCCTTGGACACCACAGTAAATTAGCTTGTTCAGCAAATAATGCATTGAACAATTGGGCAATAGACACCACAGTTAATTAGCTTGTAAAACTAATAACACTATGGACTGGGCCCTGGACACCACAGTAAATTAGCTTGTTCAGCTAATGATGCATTGAACACCCGGGCAATAGACACCACAGTGAATTAGATTGTAAAACTAATGACGCTATGAACTGGGCCCTGGACAAAACAGTAAATTAGCTTGTTCAGCTAATGCTTTGAACAACTGGGCAATAGACACCACAACAGCTAACCATACTATGAACAACTGGGCCCTGGACACCACGGTAAGTTAGCTTGTTAAGCTAATGATGCAATGAACAACTGGATAATAGACGGAACAGTGAATTAGCTTGTAAAACTAATGACAATATGAACTGGGTCCTGGACACCACAGTAAGTGAGCTTGTTAAGCTAATGATGGATTGAACAACTGGGCAATAGATACCACAGTGAATTAGCTTGTAAAACTAACAATGCTATGAACTGGGCCCTGGACACCATATTAAATTATCTTGTTCAGCTAATGATACATTGAACAACTGGGCAATAGAAACCACAGTCAATTAGCTTGTAAAACTAATGACGCTATGAACTGGGTCTTGGACACCACAGAAAATTAGCTTGTTAAGCTAACGATGCATTGAACAACTGGTCAATACACACCACAGTGAATTAGCTTGTAAAGCTAAGCATACTTTGAACAAGACGGCCCTGGAGACCACAGTTAATTAGCTTGTTAAGCTAATGAAGCTTTGAAAAACTTGGCGAAAGACACAACAAAGGATTAGCTTGGAAAGATAAGCATATTTTGAACAACTGCGCCTTGGACACCATAATAAATTATCTTGTATAATGATGGATCAAATGATTTGCTGAGCTGTGTCACACTACAATCTGGGGCCAGTTGTTCAAAGAAGTGTTAACTTATATTGGTGAACTGTTTAAAGTTCAAACAAGCGTGATATCAAAAACAGTTATACACCACAATCTCATTATAACACACCACAACCTCATTATAGTACATGGCCCCCGCCCATCGGGCTTGAAGAAATATATGTGCTGCATGATGATGCCACCCAGAGCTAAATCCGACCCGCACACGAGTACTGGTAAACTGCTTAGAGGATCTAATCCTGCCCAGGAAAAGCGGTGCGAGTCGGACCGTCCATGCTTATAAACCCTATTTGGTTTTATTGGGCGACATGGCTTAAGATGTCATTTCATCTCAAAGTCAGGTAAAAGTCCTACAAAATTGGAAGCAATGTCTCCAGAATGACCTTTACAGTGTTGAGAGGGATGTTAAACTTCAAATCAAACATACAAACTCATTATAACAAGGTTATGGATATAACACGGTTTCAAGATGGATCCCAAAAATGTATAGATTATATAGAAAAATGACCATAAATGATTTTGATTGGATATAACATGGTTGTTTAACTATCATGGTTTCTGCTTTGGACCTCATTAATAGTGTTATAAAGAGGTTTTGCTGTGTTTTAACTGAAAAACTGTTTATTCTACCCTAGTTCCAGTTGTTCAAAGCATTGTTAGCCAGTTTAGTGATGGAATTCTCAGTTTACACTATCCTAAATTCGGTACAAAGTGGATAATGTATAAAAAGAAAGTTGATTCATTTAAGATGCCGCTTCTGGATACACGCCATTTACCTACCGCCCAATCATGAACGGGCTGTAATTTTATTGCCTTTGTAGCACAACAGGCAGACCTTATATGCATGTGTTTACTACTCCAGACACGTGAAATTATTGTCTTATAATTAGGACAATAAACAGTTTGACGCTTTACCGGGTATTTGTGTGTCACCTTTATGCAGGTTATATTCAGTTTTCACAATTAACCCCTTGTGTGCAGGGAAACCCTTAAAGGGGTACCTTGGCAAACAGCGCAGGCCCAGATCAGACGCCGCATTTTGCGGCGTCTGATCAGGGCATGCACTATTTGCTAACAGAATTTTCTGTGAAAAGTGGAATAAAAACGAAAAAATAGGCCTGACACTCCTTATATGACAAATGGACTTGTCCAACATATAGCAATAGAAGAGTCCACTAGCATACAATGGGTTAAGATTAGATTAAACACGGAAAACAACTTTGGGAATTATATGAAAAGCTTCTGATACAGAAAACTATCGAAACTAGAGCTATCACTAAATGTGATGAATACCCCCACAAAAACTGCCTTGATAGTACAACAGCGGCATTTTGCAATTTTTTCACTTGAAAGGGGCCATAACTATGTCAAAAATTGACGAATTGTAGTGGAAATCGAACTTGACCTGTATTTTATGATGTTACATCAGTGTACCAAAAATTATAAAAATCGGTGAAGCGCTTTTTGAGTTATCGTCTGGAAACCAAGTCAACAGACCGACCGACCGACGGACAGACCGACCGACCGACAAGCTCACTCCTATATACCCCCCCCAAATTTCATTTGTGGGGGTATAACTATCTACAGTTCAAAACACTATCGGCAATAGTCTTCGCTGTTTTAACTTTACCATCTATGCAGTACTATTGCCTTGTGCCTATTGCAATACAACAACGGTTCAAAGCAACTTTACACTCCTACTAACTACCATTCTACCCAAGTTGCCTCTCTTGCAAAAATGTAAATAAATAAATAAATAAATAAATAAATTTCCCTTCAACCCATTTTAGACAAGAAACCCCTCAAACAGAATATTGGCAAACAGTACAGGCCCAGATTAGATGCCAAGGCTGCAGAATAATAATGTGCCTTCACTTCAATGTCTGCAAAAAATTCAACCATTTTCTTAGTATATTTCTGAGAATAATTGAATTATACATTCCTAAATCTGGAATTCTGATGCACTTGCGTATGTATTTACTGTTGGTAACTGGACGTCATAAAGTAACGTCGCTTTTCATTTGCTGGTATTTGGTTTTATGTACCTCACAGCGCTTGCCATTTTATGCAAAATAGTACAGTTTTTAACAAACCAACTGAATAAGTGCATTAGAATGGGGATAAATGTATTGCAAAATTGTCATGTGGGGAGGTGAATCGTCGGTTTTACGGTCTAAAATTCCGTTTTTTGGCGACGCATTATAAAAATGAAATTTCCGACCATAAAACTGCCGATTTACCCCCCCGCAAATGACAATTTTGAATAGTTATACCATAAATAAAATCTTCCTAGATTCTATTTAGTTAAAAATGGGTAAATGAAAAATCCACAAGTGAACACAGTTCTGAGCACCAAAGCTTGTGTTTTAAAAATAAAAAAATTGACTAAATGCGTTAAAATGATGAACCACTTAATCAAACAAGAAAGAACAAGAGACATAGTTCATTCATCTTGTGAGCAAATTATTAGCTTCTCTGAGCTTTATGGATTTTTTTCGAAAAGCAGGCATGCAGGAAAAAAATACTTTCACATCTGTCATCAACATACAACATAAAGCTTCAGAGGCTCAAACACAGTTGGTACAATGAAAATTTGTTTTAACCCATTGTACACTAGCGAACCCTTCCATTGCTATATGTTTGACAAGTACATTTGTCAAATAAGGGGTGGTAGGCTTAATTTTTTCATTTTTATTCTATCTCTGATGGAAAATTCTATTAGCAAATAGTGCAGGCCCTGATCAGATGCCGCAGAATGACGCCGCATTCTGCGGCGTCTGATCAGGGCCTACACTGTTTGCCAATGTACCCTTTTGGGGCTTTCCGGCATGCAATGGGTTAAGCACTCATTATTATTATTATATTAATTATGTGCCAATTCAGGGGGCAAAATGGGAGTAATATTTTTGTCTTCCACTGAGTAAAGCATATTGTATGAACCCATTAGAACCTTCTCATTAAATAAGTTCATGCTGTGCGTACTCATTAGAATTATCTCTAAAAGGGGATTCTTTTTTTGAGTACATAGAGTATACCTCCTTACAATGAAATAAGACAAAAATCGCTAATTTTTCCTAACTACCATATTCGACCTATCTACCGCTCCATGGGGTTAGGTTTTTTCGAAATTGTATAAAAAATATCTTGGTCAGCATCCTAGATAAGCTGCGTATTTGCATAAATACGCAATACAAATGACCAAAAACCCAATTAATATAATTCTGTTGCGTATCAAAACACAAATAAAATCTCCGATACGCAAAACAAAAATTATCTGTGCATTTTCATGTTTAGCGCTCTCGCGGTTATACCGTCTGCGGTTATCTACTACGCACATAGATATTGGTTTCCGCATTAGTAATATTGATCGCGCTCAGCTGTGGGTAAGTGCGGGTAACCAGTAAAGTTTATGGCTTCAAAATGGCTTCCAGAAAACCTGGCAGAAAGAAACTAGCGACGGAATCTCAGCCGAACAAAATTACAGGCTATTTCAGCCAGAAAGAAACTGTTATTGACCCGACTGCTTTAGTGCGAGACATAATCAACAACATAATTGATCAATGTGATCAGTCTTTTTCTATCGCTTCGGCAATCGCTGAAGATTTGATCAGAGGTGTCACCGAAAGTGAAAGTACAAGCGTGCACGCTGGCGACAGGGCTTCAGATAAAACTGCAAAAAGTTGGTTAGCTAAATATCCTTGGCTTGTGGTCGATAAAGAGGGCAAGGAAATGAGAATGTCATGTAGTGTCTGTACATCGTCTAAGCAAAGGCTTAAACTTAGAAATGTCTGGGCCAGTGAAGGGACCCCTAACATTCAGCATTCCAGCATTTTACGTCATAATATGGGTAGTGAACACACAGATGCCTGTGCTGACAAACAAAAACAGATATTTTTATCAAAGATACACTTATCATCTCAAGTCATTCTATTTTATTAAAAGGGGAGATAACTCGAAAAGTATGCAATCCAGAGTTTTGGTTCTTGCGCATGACACGCCGTCTCAGCCTTGTGAACAATTGTGCCAAGAACCATCAATGAATCTCAAAGGGTATAGGAGTTAGGGCCATCACAAGGTTGCGTCTACGGACGGACGGACGGACGGACGGACGGACAGACGGAAGGACGGACAGACGGACGGACGCCAGGCTGATCGCTATATCCCCCGAACCTATTCGGTCGGGGGATAATAAGGTGGAATATTCCATTAAGTACAAAAGGGTTAATTATTCCCATTACTTCTCCTTATCAAGATTTATGGATGTCTACCTCCATGTCAATAACTTCCATGGTTGAAGTTTGCCACACACACTATGCCAGTTACAGCCCAGCCAACAAACTTTATTAATGATATCAGACCACGTATCATGATTAATTTGGCTTCCAGATATCCTGCTTGCGAGAATAACTTCCCAAATCACTTGATATCATTTCAAACTGATCCATCTTTTCATGCATAAGATTTATCTTTCCTATCCCAACCTCATGTAATTCAGTAGTTAACACTTTTTCGAGATGATCAGAACATTCAAATCACAGACCAAACATCCAAAACTTATCCCAACATGGCGCCATGTTAAGAGTTATGATGTTAATTTCAGGATAATGTTTTACCTATTTCTATGGGTACTTAATTAGGATCACCTTAGTCCTTATCCTGCTGTTCACGACAACCCCTACCTTTACAGACAGTGCAGATCCTGATCAGATGCCTTCTGAAGAACTAAACGTTTATCCTGCTGTTCACCACAAACCCTTCCTTTGCAAACAGGGTAGATCTACAAGAAGGCATCTGATCAGGATCTGCACTGTGAAGAAGCCATCTGATCTGGATCTACACTGTTTGTCATTCAGTTTGCAAATTTAAATGACTATGAAAAATCAAGTTTTGTTTGTTTGAATCGAGGTTTAACATCCCCATCAACACTATTTAGGTCATTTTGGAGATGCTGCTTCCAATTTTGTGGGACTTTTACCCAACATCAAGATGAAATGGCATCTCAAGCCCTGTCGTCCAATTAAACCAAAAGGCTTAATCTGACTCACACCACTTTACCTTGGCAGGCTTAGTCCTTCTAGGCGGTTTACAAGTACTTGTGTGTGGTCAATTTCAGCTCTGCGTGGAAGCACCATGCAGCCCAATCTATTTCTCTGAGCCACAATGGACGGTGGCAAAATATCAAGTAATTTGATTGGTTGATAGTCAGAAATAGTTGAAGGTATGTTATGGGTACTTGTTAATATTGCCTCATAAAGGTGATACTATCAAGTATCCACAACATATGTTTCTTACAAGAAATAACTAAATTTACCTCTCTATCATAGCAACAGATAAGCTAAGAATTTTGTGACAACTGAAGGATAGTTTTCCTTATTTCTCCATATAAACCTATGTTGTGGGTACTCATTAGAACCGCCTCAGCAAGGTTTTTATGAAGAACTGACGAAAACTATCCTTCAATTATCACAAAATACTTAGCCTTTCTGTTGCAATGTCTCAATTATACTCAATACTCCTCCTTATTTGGACTTACGATTTCACTTAGTGTCAATCATTTATCCGCAAATCACGGAATAAACATCCAAAACTAAGGATAGCTTTCCTTATTTCTCCATATAAACCTATGTTGTGGGTACTCATTAGAACCTCCTTGGCGAGGCGGTTCTAATGAGTACCCACAACATAAGTTTTCATGGAGAACTGACAAAAACTATCCTTTAACAATCACAAAATCTGGACCTGTGAGTTAACTTAGAGCCAATCATTTATTCGCAAATCACGGAACAAACATCCAAAACTAATCACAATCCTCATCAAAAGTCATACTGTGAGCCAAACCAGTATATGAAAATCCCGAGAACTATCGACAACAAAAAGACTATGATAAAGTTCCAATTGACTAGAGAACAACATATATAGAAAACAATGATCATTGCAGCTAGGAACCAGAACCCTGGTTTATCTTTATCCTGTTTCCCCGTCTTCTTAGCTTTCTCTCGAGATTTAGATTTCTTAGGGGGATCTGAAAGAGACCAGAAACCAGCGATGAAGGAGAAAATAAGCGAATTATTTGTTTGATTTGAGTTTTACACCCCATCAACAATTAAGGTCATATGGAGATGGGGACCTCATCCAAAAGTTTGGAGAAGCCAGTAATCCAATTCATGATCTCTGGATTTTGAGGTGAGTATATTGCATCTAAATAATAGAATGATGTGAAGGTATTCTGTCATATTTCCCACCCATTCTTTGTAAAAGAATCCGTCATGGGTGCTCATTAGAGTGGGCCCTTATTCATTCCTCTGCCAATTTGAAGTTCATTTCCAAGTTTCAAGAATAAAAATAATTTGAACTACCACTTTTCCTGATTTTTTAAACTTGTTGACATTTGAATATACAGAAAAGACTCTAGACAAACCATAAAATGAAATACAACAAATTAAACAAACCAACAGGGCAAAACATGCAGACTTAATTCAATTTATAAACATAAGTAGAAGTGTATTAAAATTAAAAACACGCATGCTTAAATTAACCAGGTTTACTATTCTATGCTAAAGTTGATGATTCCAGCAGAAAACAAAGGAACTCTAAAAAGGACTTTATCATCATGGATAGTGTCAGTCAGAATAAAGTATAAACAGGACATGAAAAGAGTTAGTGAGTGACTGAGTGTTTGAGTTTTGCATCTCACCAACAGCTAGGATCATACGGAGATTCATCCATAAGTATGGGGAAGCCGGGTGTAACGGACAGTTTCTTCCCAGGGCCCGTTTCTTCCCCGGGGAAGAACTGGGCCGGCCCGTTTCTTCCCCGGGGGAAGAACTGGGCCGGCTCAGTTCTTCACCGGGGGAAGAAACTGACTAGTCAGTTTCTTCCCCACCCAGTCAGTTTCTTCCCCACCTGAGTTTTTTTTAGAACCATAGTCAACTAGTAATTTTTGGCTCACAATTTGTTAAAAATGAGAAAAGAGACCATTCTGAATAAGTTCTGAGTCCTTTTAGCTTTAATGACAAAATTTGCTCTATGCTACACAATTCACAGAGATGCAATAAAATATTCATCACAATTCCAGCATCTATGATGAATTTTCTTTGCTTTTTAATATATAAACTGGTAAAAACTAAACAGATATAATAAGCAACAAATGTTTGGCGCTCAAACCTAAATAGAATTCGGAGATTGGGGGTGGGGAAGAACTGGGCAGGCCCAGTTCTTCTCCACCCCAGATGTTTCTGTTTACTAATAATTCTTGTGATAAATTTCCTTTGCTTTTTAAGACACAAATTGGTATAAAATAAAAAGATATAATAAGCAACAAATGTTTAGAGCTCAAATCTATATAGAATTTGGAGACTGGGACGGCCCAGTTCTTCCCCACCCCAGATTTTTTTGTTTACAAAAAAATCTTGTGATAAATTTTCTTTGTTTTTAAGATGTAAATTGGTATAAACTATACAGATATAATAAGCAAAAAATGTTTAACACTCAAATTTAAATAGAATTTGAAGACTGGGGGGTGGGGAAGAACTGGGCAGGCCCAGTTCTTCCCCACCCCAGATTTTTCTTTTCACTTAAAATTCTTGTGATAAATTTTCTTAGCTTTTTAAGACATAAATTGGTATTAACTAAACAGGTATAATAAGCAACAAATGTGTGGAGCTCAAATCTAGACAGAAATTGGAAACTGGAGGTGGGGAAGGCCGGCCCAGTTCTTCCCCACCCCAGATGTTTCTGTTTACAAAAAATTCTTGTGCTAAATTTCCCTTTGCTTTTAAGACATAAATTGGTATAAACTTTTTAAAACAGATATAATAAGCAACAAATGTTCAACACTCAGATTTAAATAGAATTTGAAGACTGGGGGGTGGGGAAGAACTAGGCCGGCCCAGTTCTACCCCACCCCAGATTTTTCTGTTTACTAAAAATACTTGTGATAAATTTTCTTAGCTTTTTAAGACATAAATTGGTATTAACTAAACAGGTATAATAAGCAACAAATGTTTGGAGCTCAAAGCTAGATAGAATTTGGAAACTGGGGGTGGGGAAGAACTGGGCCGGCCCATTTCTTCCCCACGCAAGATGTTTCTGTTTACTACTAATAATTCTTGTAATAAATTTCGTTTGATTTTTAAGACAAAAATTGGTATCAACTAAACAGATATAATAAGCAACAAATGTAAAAAGAATTTGGAGACTGGTGGTGGGAAAGAACTGGGCCGGCCCAGTTCTTCCCCACCCAAGACATCTTTAGTGATATAACTGACATAACTGTACAACACTACCCAAGGGTTGGGAAGAAACAGGCAAGCCCAGTTCTTCCCCACCCCAGACACCTTCAACTACAACACTACCCAAGGGTGGGGAAGAAACGGGCTGGCCCAGTTCTTCCCCACCCAAGACACCTTCAACGTCATAATTTGCTTTACAGTACAACACTACCTAAGGGTGGGGAAGAAACGGGCCGGCCGAGTTCTTCGCCACCCCAGACACCTTCAATGTCATAATTGACTTAACAGTAAAACACTACCCAAGGGTGGGGAAGAAATGGGCTGGCCCAGTTCTTCCCCATCCCAGACATCTTCAGCGATATAACTGTACAACACTACCCAAGGCTGGGTTAGAAACGGCCAGCCCAGTTCTTCCCCACCCCAGATACCTTCAACATCATAATTGATATAACTGTAAGTCATAATTGACTTAACAGTAGAACACTACCCACGGGTGGGGAAGAAATGGGCCGTCCCAGTTCTTCCCCACTCGTCATCTTCAGCGAGATAATTGATATAAGTGTGTAACACTACCAAATGTATATAAGTGTATAACACTACCAACCCCAGACATCTTCAGTGATATGACTGACATAACTGTACAACACTACCCAAGGGTGAGAAAGAAACGGGCCGGCACTAGTCTCCAAATTCTATTTATATTTCAGCTCCAAACATTTATTACTTATTATATCTTTTTAGTTTATACCAATTTATGTCTTAAAAGCAAAGAAAATTTATCACAAGAGTTATTAGTAAACAGAACAAGATGTGTTTGTGAAACACTGATGCCCCCGGACAGCGCATGTTGTTATGGCCAATGTTAATGTTTTTAAAAAATTTGAAAAACAAGAGGCTCAATGAGCCTAAACCGCTCACCTGAGGAACTTAAGTTTTAACAATTCACAGACTTGACTACTAAATCTGCTAATAGAATCCAGCCCATTGACCCTTACAGGATATAAGTCATGATTATTGCATTGCATTCCAAGTTTGAGACTTCTAGCTTCTATAGTTCCTGAGAAATCTTTGACGAAAATTTAACATTGGTCAAAATGGAGAGAAAGAAGAATGAAAGAACAGATGAACAAATAAGCTGAGAAAGCCCAATGTCTCTTACACAAAATAAGTCATCATTATTCTATAGAATACCAAATTTGATGCTTCTAGCTTTTATAGTTCCTGAGAAATCTTTGATTAAAAATTTAACATTGGTCTATTATCTCTATATGGAGAGTAAGAAGAATGAAGGAACAAATGAACCAGACTAGCTCCAAAACCTAATGCAGCCTTTCCCCTTGCCCAATGGTGCTACACATAAAATTTAAACAAGATTGGTCGACTGCCTTCTGAGATATGCTTCATTGAAAGTGTGGACGACGGATGGACGGAGGACAGACGACGGACTCCGGAGCCTTGGTATACTATCGGCTCACTGGAGCCTTTGGCTCAGGTGAGCTAAAAATTCAAGTCCCTATTTCTGTCACAACATTTTCCCTACGTTAAGTCTATGGGCAAATTTTTTTTGTCTCTCAAGGTCACGTAACTCTGAGGTCAATATTCCGATTCGGCCCAAAATCGAACTTAACCGAGATTTTATGCCTGTCCTCGTTACCTGCAAGTTTGAAGCTGATATGAATAAAAATAAAGTTGCTATCGTGGTCACAACGTATTTTTTTATGCTCAAGGGCAGGTAACTCCAAGGCAAATATTCCGATTCGGCCCAAAATCGAACTTAACCGAGATTTTATGTCTGTCCTCGTTACCTGCAAGTTTGAAGCTGATCTGAAAAAAATTCAAGTCGCTATCGTAGTCGCAACATTTTCCCTAATTAAGTCTATGGCAAATTTTTTGTCGCTCAAGGTCACGTAACTCCGAGGTCAATATTCCGATTCGGCCCAAAATTGAACTTAACCGAGATTTCATGCCTGTCCTCGTTACCTGCAAGTTTGAAGCTGATATGAATAAAAATAAAGTTGCTATCGTGGTCACAACGTATTTTTTTATGCTCAAGGACAGGTAACTCCAAGGCAAATAATCCGATTCGGGCCAAAATCGAACTTAACCGAGATTTTATGTCTGTCCTCGTTACCTGCAAGTTTGAAGCTGATCTGAAAAAAATTCAAGTCGCTATCGTAGTCACAACATTTTCCCTATGTAAAGTCTATGGGCAAATTTTTTGTCGCTCAAGGTCATGTAACTCCGAGGTCAATATTCCGATTCGAACTTAACTGAGATTTTATGCCTGTCCACGTTACCTGCAAGTTTGAAGCTGATCTGAATAAAAATAAAGTTGCTATCGTGGTCACAACGTATTTTTTTATGCTCAAGGGCAGGTAACTCCAAGGCAAATAATCCGATTCTGCCCAAAATCTAACTTAACCGAGATTTTATGTCTGTCCTCGTTACCTGCAAGTTTGAAGCTGATTTGAAAAAAAATTCAACTCGCTATCGTAGTCACAACATTTTCCCTATGTTAAGTCTATGGGCAAATTTTTTGTCACTCAAGGTCACGTAACTCCGAGGTCAATATATCGATTCGGCCCAAAATTGAACTTAACCGAGATTTTATGCCTGTCCTCGTTACCTGCAAGTTTGAAGCTGATATGAATAAAAATAAAGTTGCTATCGTGGTCACAACGTATTTTTTTATGCTCAAGGACAGGTAACTCCAAGGCAAATAATCCGATTCGGCCCAAAATCGAACTTAACCGAGATTTTGTATCTGTCCTCGTTACCTGCAAGTTTGAAGCTGATCTGAAAAAAATTCAAGTCGCTATCGTAGTCACAACATTTTCCCTATGTAAAGTCTATGGGCAAATTTTTTGTCGCTCAAGGTCATGTAACTCCGAGGTCAATATTCCGATTCGAACTTAACTGAGATTTTATGCCTGTCCACGTTACCTGCAAGTCTGAAGCTGATCTGAATAAAAATAAAGTTGCTATCGTGGTCACAACGTATTTTTTTATGCTCAAGGGCAGGTAACTCCAAGGCAAATAATCCGATTCTGCCCAAAATCTAACTTAACCGAGATTTTATGTCTGTCCTCGTTACCTGCAAGTTTGAAGCTGATCTGAAAAAAATTTAACTCGCTATCGTAGTCACAACATTTTCCCTATGTTAAGTCTATGGGCAAATTTTTTGTCGCTCAAGGACACGTAACTCCGAGGTCAATATATCGATTCGGCCCAAAATCGAACTTAACCGGGATTTTATGCCTGTCCTCGTTACCTGCAAGTTTGAAGCTGATCTGAATAAAAACAAAGTTGCTATCGGTGTCACAACGTATTTTTTCATGCTCAAGGGCAGGTAACTCAAAGGCAAATAATCCGATTCGGCCCAAAATCGAACTTAACCGTGATTTTATGTCTGTCCTTGTTACCTGCAAGTTTGAAGCTGATCTGAAAAAAATTCAAGTCGCTATCGTAGTCACAACATTTTCCCTATGTTAAGTCTATGGGCAAATTTTTTGTCGCTCAAGGTCACGTAACTCCGAGGTCAATATTCTGATTCTGCCCAAAATCGAACTTAACCGAGATTTTATGCCTGTCCTCGTTACTAGCTACAGTGATGACAACATTTTCCCCATGTTAAGTCAATAGGCAATTTTTCGGGCGCTCAAGGGGACGTAACTCTTGAGTGAATTATCTGATTCGGCCCAAAATCGAACTTGACCGAGATTTTATGCCTGTACTGGTTATCTGCAAGAATGAAGTCGATCAGAAAAAAATTGACGGAGCTAGAGTGATGACAAGCTATTTCCTATGTGAAGTCTATGGAAGCTAGATGTTGCCATGGCAACCAGAGTTCCACTCAGATCTGCCTGAAAACCTAATGAAGTCTTTCCACTTGCCCAATAATGTGACACATGAAATTTGATCAAAGTTGGCCAAGTAGTCTTTAAGCTTTACATTTTTGAAATTCCCATTAACCCTAATGCAAAAACACACAAGGGCAGGTAACTCCTAAGTGAATGATCCGATTCTGCCAGTTATCGAACTTGACCGAGATTTCATGGCTGTGCTGGTTATCTGCAAGAATAAAGCCAATCTGAAAATAATTGAAGCAGCTACGGTGATGACAACATTCTCCCCATGTTAAGTCAATAGGCAATTTTTTCAACGCTCAAGGGCACGTAACTCCTGAGTGAATAATCCGATTCAGCCAAAAATCGAACTTGATCGAGATTTCATGCCTGTCCTCGTTATCTGCAAGAATGAAGTCGATCAGAAACAAGAAATATCTTTAAACAAGAGGGCCATGATGGCCCTGGATCGCTCACCTGATCCATAGAGTAACAAGTGGGCCCTGGGGAGGGCCATTATTGACCCCAAGGTTATAATGTGCATAATGTTGAGGGAGGTCTAAAAAGGTGAAGCTTCATACCAAATATCAACTAAGGCTATAATTTGAACACTCTTGGCAAAGGTCCACTAGATGAAGCTACATACCAAATATCAAAGACCTGGGCCTTGCATTTCAGAGAAGAAGATTTTTTTAAGATATTCCCTACATAAGCCTATGTAAAACCAAATGGCCCCGAGGCGAGGGCATTTTTGGCCTCAGGGCTATAATTTAAACAATCTTGATAGAGGTCCACTAGATGAAGCTTCACACCAAATATCAAAGACCTGGGACTTGCTGTTTCAGAGAAAAGATTTTCAAAGATTATCTCTATATAAGTCTATGTGAAACCAAAGGGCCCCGGGGCGGAGGCATTTTAGGTGAAGCTTCGTACCAAATATCAAACACCTGGGCCTTGCAGTTTCAGAGAAGAAGATTTTTAAAGATTTTTCCCTATATAAGCCTGTGTAAAATCAAAGGGCCCCTGGGCGGGGGCATTTTTGGCCCCAGCACTATAATTTGAACAATCTTGGTAGGGGTCTACTAGATAAAGCTTCATACCAAATAGCAAAGACCTGGGCCTTGCAGTTTCAGAGAAGAAGATTTTTAAAGATTTTCCCTATATAAGCCTATGAAAAACCAAAGGGCCCCGGGGCGGGGGCATTTTTGGCCCCAGCACTATAATTTGAACAATCTTGATAGGGGTCCACTAGATGAACCTTCATACCAAATATCAAAGACCTGGGTCTTGCGGTTTCAGAGAAGAAGATTTTTAAAGATTTTCCCTATATAAGCCCATGTAAAACCAAAGGGCCCCAGGGCGGGGGCATTTTTGGCCCCAGCACTATAATTTGAACAATCTTGGTAGGGGTCCACTAGATGAAGCTTCATACTAAATATCAAAGACCTGGGCCTTGCGGTTTCAGAGGAGAAGATTTTTAAAGATTTTCCCTATATAAGCCCATGTAAAACCAAAGGGCCCCGGGGCAGGGGCATTTTTCGACCCAGCACTATAATTTGAACAATCTTGGTAGGGGTCCACTAAATGAAGCTTCATACCAAATATCAAAGACCTGGGCCTTGTGGTTTCAGAGAAGAAGATTTTTTAAGTGTTTGGTGAAAAAAATCTATTTTTGGCTCCTGTGACCTAGATGTGCAATGGACCAGAACCATTTGAATAACTTTGAAAGGGGACCACCTAAGGATCATTCCTGTGAAGTTTGGTCAAAATCCGATCAGTGGTTTAGGAGGAGATGTTGTTTGAAGAAATTGTTTACGCACGGATGACAGACAAAAAGTGATCCTAATATAAAACACAAGAGGGCCCAGAGGGCCCTGGTTCGCTCACCTGATCCAAGTGGGCCCCGGGCAGGGTCAATTTTGGCCCCAGGGCTATAATTTGAACAATCTTGGTAGAGGTCCACAAGATGAAACTTCTTATCGAATATGAAAGACCTGGGCTTTCTGGTTTCAGAGAAGATTTTAAAGGTTTACCCTGCATATAGAAGTCTATGTAAAACAAGATTTTCCCTATATAAGTCTATGTTTAACCAAAGAGCCCCGGAGCGGGGGCATTTTTGGCCCCAGGGCTATAATTTTAACAATCTTGGTAGAGGTCCACTAGCTGAAGCTTAATAACAAATATTAAAGACCTAAGCCTTGTGTTTCAGAGAAGATGATTTTTTAAGATTTTCCCTATATAAGTCTATGTAAAACCAAAGGGCCACATGGCGGGGGCATTTTTTGGTCTCAGGGATTTAATTTGAACAATCTTTATAGAGGTCCACTAGCTGAAGCTTCATAACAAATATTGAATACCTAAGCCTTGTGGTTTCAGAGAAGAAGATTTTTCAAGATTTTCCTTATATAAGTCTATGTAAAACCAAAGGGCCCCGAGAGCTGGGGCATTTTTAGCCCCAGGGTTATAATTTGAACAATCTTGGTAGAGGTCCGAAAGATGGAGCTTCATACCAAATATCAAAGACCTGGGCCTTGAAGTTTCAGAGAAGAAGATTTTTCAAGATTATTCCTATATAAGCCTATGTAAAACAAAAGGGCCCTGGTGCAGGGGCATTTTTGGCCCCAGCACTATAATTTGAACAATCTTGGTAGGGATCCACTAGATGAAGCTTCATACCAAATATCAAAGACCTGGGCCTTGCGGTTTCAGAGAAGAAGATTTTTCAAGATTTTCCCTATATAAGCCCATGTAAAACCAAAGGGCCCTGGTGCGGGGGGCATTTTTAGCTACAGCACTATAATTTGAACAATCTTGGTAGGGGTCCACTAGATGAAGCTTCATACCAAATATCAAAGACCTGGGCCTTGGGGTTTCAGAGAAGAAGATTTTTAAAGATTTTCTCTATATAAGCCTATGTAAAACAAAAGGGCCCCCGTGCGGGGGCATTTTTGGCCCCAGCACTATAATTTGAACAATCTTGGTAGGGGTCCACTAGATGAAGCTTCATACCAAATATCAAAGAACTGGGCCTTGCGGTTTCAGAGAAGTAGATTTTTCAAGATTTTCCCTATATAAGCCCATGTAAAACCAAAGGGCCCCAGGGCGGGGGCATTTTTAGCTCCAGCACTATAATTTAAACAATCTTGGTAGGGGTCCACTAGATAAAGCTTCATACCAAATATCAAAGACCTGGGCCTTGCGGTTTCAGAGAAGAAGATTTTTAAAGATTTTCCCTATATAAGCCCATGTAAAACCAAAGGGCCCCCGTGTGGGGGCATTTTTGGCCCCAGCACTAAAATTTGAACAATCTTGGTAGGGGTCCACTAGATGAAGCTTCATACCAAATATCAAAGACCTGGGCCTTGCGGTTTCAGAGAAGATTTTTAAAGATTTTCCCTATATAAGCCCATGTAAAACCAAAGGGCCCCCATGTGGGGGCATTTTTGGCCCCAGAACAAAAATTTGAACAATCTTGGTAGGGGTCCACTAGATGAAGCTTCATACCAAATATCAAAGACCTGGGCCTTGCGGTTTCAGAGAAGAAGATTTTTAAAGATTTTCCCTATATAAGCCCATGTAAAACCAAAGGGCCCCCGTGCGGGGGCATTTTTAGCTCCAGCACTATAATTTGAACAATTTTGGTAGGGGTCCACTAGATAAAGCTTCATACCAAATATTAAAGACCTATCCCTTGCAGTTTCAGAGAAGAAGATTTTCAAAGATTTTCCCTATATAAGCCCATGTAAAACCAAAGGGCCCCCGTGTGGGGGCATTTTTGGCCCCAGCACTAAAATTTGAACAATCTTGGTAGGGGTCCACTAGATGAAGCTTCATACCAAATATCAAAGACCTGGGTCTTGGGGTTTCAGAGAAGAAGATTTTTTAAGATTTTCCCTTTATAAGCCCATGTAAAACCAAAGGGCCCCCGTGCGGGGGCATTTTTGGCCCCAGCACTAAAATTTGAACAATCTTGGTAGGGATCCACTAGATGAAGCTTCATACCAAATATCAAAGACCTGGGCCTTGTGGTTTCAGAGGAGAAGATTTTTAAAGATTTTCCCTATATAAGCCCATGTAAAACCAAAGGGCCCCGGGGCGGGGGCATTTCTAGCTCCAGCACTATAATTTGTACAATCTTGGTAGGGGTCCACTAGATGAAGCTTCATACCAAATATCAAAGACCTGGGCCTTGCGGTTTGAGAGAAGAAGATTTTTAAAGATTTTCCCTATATAAGCCCATGTAAAACCAAAGGGCCCCCGTGCGGGGGCATTTTTGGCCCCAGCACTATAATTTGAACAATCTTGGTAGGGGTCCACTAGATGAAGCTTCATACCAAATATCAAAGACCTGGGCCTTGCGGTTTCAGAGAAGAAGATTTTTTAAGTTTTCGGTGAAAAAAATCTATTTTTGGCTACTGTGACCTATATGTGCAACGGACCGGAACCATTTGAACAACTTTGAAAGGGGACCTCCTAAGGATCATTCCTGTGAAGTTTGGTCAAAATCCGATCAGTGGTTTAGGAGGAGATGTCGTTTGAAGAAAAGTTTACGGACGCACGCACGGACGCACGCACGCACGGACGCACGGACGCACGACGGACGACGGACAAAAAGTGATCCCAAAAGCTCACCTTGTCACTACGTGACAGGTGAGCTAAAAAGATATGCGGCGTAGATTTAATTGGAAGGTTGTTTAGAAATATGAGCTACAATAGTGACAGCAACAGTTGTCTAGCTATGAACTGGTTTACTGTATTCAAACAATTCAGATGTCACGCGAGGTAAAATAGCTTTGCAGAGGGCGGTGTCCCGCCTGTTTGAGCTAAGGTCAATGTAAAAGGTCAAGGTTAAAAACATGACCTCATTTCATTTATGATCTCAAGTATATGCACAACAAATAAGAAAACTTTATCATTTACTGTTTTTGAACACAAATTCTAGGGTTAACATTTAGGGTTGTCGCCTTGGTGAACGTAAACGCATAGACGGACGAACAAACGGACGAGCAGACAAACGGACGGAAACTTGATCTTATGTGCACCTAACTAAAACTCAAATTACACTTATTCCTTTTCAGAATTGATATAACATTAATGATATTCGAAAATGTCCATTTTGTGTTAAAATGGAGGACATAAAGTATGCTGAAGACAAATGATACACTGCAACTTTTATTGGGCATATATTGTAAATTAAACATCTGTCAATTTGTAATGCGATTATTACATTTTTTGTCATGCTATATCTCTTTATTGGTTTCATTGGGCAACAGGGCTTGAGGTGTCATTTTATCTCAATGTCGGGTAAAAGTTCCACAAACTTGGAAGCAACGTCTCCAAAATTACCTACACAGTGTTGATGGGAACGTTAAACCTCAAATCAAACAAACAATTCCTTTCGCAGAAAATTCTGAGGTCTCGGGTTCGATCCCGGGCCGCGACATACAAAAGTCGTTAAAAATGGTACTAGCTGCTCCTCGCTTGGCACTCAGATTTACGGGGAAGAACTAGGACTGGTCGATCCAGTGTCAGGATAATGTGACTGGGTGTGGTATCATGTAATGTGTCTGGGACATGATACTTCAGTGAGGCAGCACTATAAACGTGAGCATTGAGCTCCCTGTCGCAACCAGACACCGTCGTGATATGACTGAAAAATTGTTGAAAGCGACGTTAAACCCGAATTCACACACACAATTCGCAGAAAATTCTTCCTTTCGCGAAAGGAACCTTCCTTTCGCGAAATGGTTCCTTTCGCTATATAGACCAACCACGTGAAATTAGGTCAAAATAGCTATTCACCGCAGCAGTTTCAGAATTCACTAGAAACACAATTATACATATGACGTATGGTCATCAAAGGACAAGACGGTGAGCAAGCCGAAACTGTATATATTTTTCATTTATGTCTCACATAAAAAAAAATGAAACATTTCCTAGTTTAAAACTTCGGTAAACTGTCGTGTTTTTTTAGTAGATTTATTTATGCAAATCATTGACCAATGAACTGGTCATCTCCTTGGACATGTGGTTTTATTGACCAATGGAATAACGAAAAATGTAGGACAAAAGTAAAAACATAACGGCTACGCCGTAAAAAATTGACGGAGCTAGAGTGATGACAAGCTTTTTCCTAACGCTCAAGGGCACGTAACTCCTGAGTGAATAATCCGATTCAGCACAAAATCGAACTTGATCGAGATTTCATGCCTGTCCTCGTTATCTGCAAGAATGAAGTCGATCAGAAAAAAATTGACGGAGCTAGAGTGATGACAAGCTTTTTCCTATGTTAAGCCTATGGGAGCTCTTTGTTGCTGTGGCAACCAGAGTTCTCATCCGATCTGCACGAAAACCTAATACAGCCTTTCCCCCTACCTGATGATGGTTCATATGAAATTTGATCAAGGCCGGCCCACTGGTTCCAGAGATATACTTCGTTGAAAGTGTGGACGCCGGACGCCGGCTCGTGGTATACTAATACCTCACATGAGCCTTCGGCTCAGGTGAGCTAAAAATAGGTCAAAGGTCAAGTTCAAGGTCACGAGATCAAAAATTATGGTACCACTGGAAAGGTCTTGTGATAAGGTATACACATGTGAAATATGAAAATCTAGGGTGGGGAAGAAATGGGCCAGCCCGGTTCTTCCCAACCCCCACTTTCCAAATTATATTTAGATTTGAGCACCAAAGATTTGTTGCTTATTATATCTGTTTAGTTAATACCAATTTATGTCATAAAAAGCTAGGAAAATTGATCATAGATACTGGAATAGGGATGAAAATTTCCTTGGATCTTCATATATTGTATGGCATAGAGAAAATTTTGCCATTCAAGCTGTAAAGACTCAAAACTAATTCAGAATGGTTTCTTTTCAAATTTTAACATTTTGTGAGGCATAAATTATGCCTCGACTATGGTTCTAAAAGATTTTCAGGTGGGGGAGAAACTGACTGGGTGGGGACTAGTCAGTTTCTTCCCCGGGGAAGAGCCGGGCCGGCCCGTTTCTTCCCCGGGGAAGAAACTGACTAGTCGGGGGGAAAACCGGCCTGGTACACCGGGATTGATCCTACGACACCTGGTTTACAAGTAGCATAACCACTACACCATGGAGGCTTTTAACTGTTGCTATACATATTAGATATCAAGAACTGGAAAATATGCAAGAACAACCAAATTGGACGGTCAACACATTTTGAGACTAATCTTTTACTGTGTAGACCAGTATAGATATACAGTCGAACCTCGATGGCTTGAACACCTTTTGGACTATGAAAAATTGTTCGAGACAGTGGTAGTTAGAGCCATGGAGGATTGATCTAAGAGCCAGGTCATGTGACATAAAATGGACATCTTTTCAATTTTCTTCAAAATAAATGCATGTTGTGTGTACTCATTAGAATTGCCTCATCTAGGTGATTCTAATGAGTACACACACCATACAATGAAATAAGACAACAATCCCAAATATGTTCATATCTGCAGTTTCGGAAATATTTTCCTAGGGACTCGGGAACGAGTTCGAAACAGCCGTGGTAAACGAGCCATCTGTGTTTGAGCCATCCAAGTTTCACTGTATACTCAAACAGTGTAGACCCTGATGAGATGGCTTGTAACAAGCCGTCTTATCAGGATCATCCTGTAAATGATTTTAACCAAACCCCTTATATACAAGAATGGATGTGTCCACATTCAAATCTGGAAGAGTCCACTTCAGAAACACAGGTGTGGAGGGGTTAACAAAATCAAACCCAGTTTCATGCAAGACAATAGGGGAAGAAACACCAAAGACTATTTAAAGAGAAGAGATTCACTAAAATTTCAATGGATACATCTTAAGGAGTCCTGGTATGTGGATCCCTTTAGTTAACCTTTGAAACAAGTTAACTCTTAAAATGCCAAAACAGCCTGATCATCAGACTGCTCAGGGAGAAGTCTGATCTTGGTCCACAGCAATTGCAACAATGACTTAAAAAATCCAGCAGAAAACAACTGTTGCAATTGGCATGTCAAGAGTTAACTGGCACAACGCTATTTAAGAAATAACTGCCTTTGAAAACTGAGGCAAATCTTTCTATTAGTTTGTACTATTTCTGCAGATGTTGATCTGAAATGTCTGTTTAACTTTTTATTTTTGATATACACCCGGACCTCGTTATAGCACGATTCGGTACAGCACAAATTCGGATATAACACGGTTTTGGTTTGGATCCCATATTTTCCCCAACCAACATTTATAAATATTATCCAAGGATTCTATCAGGTTTTAAGCAGAACAACTTTATTTTCCTCCCACTTTTGACTGCGGTAATAAGGTAGCTAACACGGTTTATAACGGTACATATTTATTGCAGCCACCAAACATGTCAAATATACAGTATATAAACTTATTTAGCTTGACATGCATGATAAACATGAACTGCCATCGGCACAATCAAAAGTGTTGGCTTAGCGAGATAAAGAGATTAAAGAATTCAGTTACGCAACCGGAAAAAAATATTTATCACACTCTGTTAAGGATCACTGCTCAGCAGAAAGCAGACAATGTGATTGGTCAACTGCAATAAAACTGATTAACTATAGCCACATGTAAAAGATAGTCAGATTTATTCCAGCTTAAAAGCAAATGATAAAACATATTCATGATCGATTTTTCGCGGTAAAACCATCATTCAAAGACCATGTGCGCCATTAAAAATTGTTTCAAATAAGGGTAAGACATTACAAGGGAAATAATTCAAATTTCTCTTAAGCGTTGTCCATTGTCGGGTTCCAAACCCTAACCTGGTAATTTTACCATTGAAATCTATTAACGGTACTGTAGTTCGGTACGGTCCTGATTCTCAGTAACAACAAAGTTAGCCAGGAACCAGCTATCAAAATGGTGTCATACTCGCTGTCAGATCGGACGATTTTCTCAATATAAACGTGGTTTATCAGCTGGTTTCAATTGAAGTGACTGGTTTGACTTGATGGGCCATGGTATTTACTGCCATTGATTAGTTCTAAACACATTTTAGTCAGGAAATACAGTTATTAACCGGACCACACATCATCTTGTTTGGAAAACTATTGATCACCATGTCAGTGGTTGATCTGTGACAAATATGGTTGGCGTTTATAACAAGATTCGGTTAACTAACACGGTCCGTTGGTTGGACCCGGAGTTTCGTGTTATAACGAGGTTGAGGTGTACCAGGTTACTTTTGGTTTGATTACACCAGTAAACATTAACTTACTTTTAGGCTTTTGTATACAAATATTTTCACTATCTAGTATGTAAATCAACCTTCACATAATAATATATAACTTACCCATATGCTTTGGTATACAAACACATTCACTATCTAGTATCAATCCCTCTTCACAAATACAGCTATAACTTACCTTTAGGCTTTTGTATACAAGTGTTTTGGCTATCCAGTATATAAATGAACCTTCACATAATTATACAGCTATACCTTAGCTTTATTCTTCGGTACACAAGAATTTTTCACTATCTGGTATAAATACCTCTTACACATACGCTTTTACTTACCTTTAGGTTTTGGTATACAAGTATTTTCACTATCTTGTATAAACCCATCTTCACATATACAGCTATAGCTTACCTTTAGGTTTTGGTATACAAGTATTTTCACTATCTAGTATAAACCCATCTTCACATATACAGCTATAGCTTACCTTTATGTTTTGGTATACAAGTATTTTCACTATCTAGTATAAACCCATCTTCACATATACAGCTATAGCTTACCTTTAGGTTTTGGTATACAAGTATTTTCACTATCTAGTATAAACCCATCTTCACATATACAGCTATAGCTTACCTTTAGGTTTTGGTATACAAGTATTTTCACTATCTAGTATAAACCCATCTTCACATATAGAGCTATAGATTACCTTTAGGTTTTGGTATACAAGTATTTTCACTATCTAGTATAAACCAATCTCCACATATACAGCTATAGCTTACCTTTAGGTTTTGGTATACAAGTATTTTCACTATCAAGTATAAACCCATCTTCACATATACAGCTATAACTTCCATCAGTATTTTCACAATATTGTTTATCACCGCTACATAATGTTTTATCTTCTACACATTCATTTATATCTGCAATAAGAAAATACACCACAACCTCTTTATTACACACAACTGCTTTATAACAGTACTGTTGGGGTCTGAAGCCGAAACTATGTTTATATAAGTTAAACAAAACTAGAACTGACAGAGGATCTGACTATAGCCCCGCTATAGCACTGTCAGAGGAGAAAGACTCATGAATTAAAGGTAAAGACTTGTGAGAGGGTTAAATCCCTAACAAGGTACCTACGCCTTATAGACTTTTCGCGATATTAGATCTGAAAAACAGTCTAAGTTAAAAAATAAGTTTTGGATAATGAAAAAAGCACATGCACATCTTCAGACCTATATGAAAACACCTGTTAAGTTTCAAAAGGATTGACCTAGAACTGTAAGAGGAGTTGTGGTCACAAGGTAGCTACTCCCTATACATTTTAACATTAGTAGATCTCAAAAATTGTCTAAGTTAAAAAAGGTGAAATTAGTGAAAACAATTATTTAAGGATAATGAAAAAAGAATATGCACATCTTCAGACCTATATGAAAACACCTGTAAAGTTTTAAAAGGATTGACCTAGAACTGTAAGAGGAGGAGTTGCGATCACAAGGTAGCTACTCCCTATACATTTTAACATTAGTAGATCTCAAAAATTGTCTAAGTTAAAAAAGGTGAAATAAGTGAAAAAAATTATTTAAGGAAAATGAAAAAAGAAGATGCACATCTTCAGATCTATATAAAAAAACCTGTAAAGTTTCAAATGGATTGACCTAGAACTGTAAGAGGAGTTGCGGTAACAAGGTAGCTACTCCCTATACATTTTAACATTAGTAGATCTCAAAAATTGTCTAAGTTAAAAAAGGTGAAATAAGTGAAAAAAATTATTTAAGGATAATGAAAAAAGAATATGCACATCTTCAGACCTATATGAAAACACCTGTAAAGTTTCAAAAGGATTGACCTAGAACTGTAAGAGGAGTTGCGGTAACAAGGTACCCACTATCAAATATTACAGACAGACAGACAGACAGACGGACAGACAGACGGAATTCCAGACAAGCCAAATCCAATATAGCCCCCACTTTTTCAAAGCGGGGCTATAACAAGCAAAATTACAATAACACACCTGTGTGACATAGTGCATTCTTTCATATCCCCAAAAATGGCTACTTTTCCAATGAAAATATGAGATATTTTTCTTATTCAACTCATAACATAGGTTGTGGGTGCTCATTAGAACTGCCTCAATGGGGAGGTTCTAATGAGCACCCACAACCTATGTTATGAGCTATGAGGATCCACATCGTGTCTCGGAGCTGGAATAAGCAAAATAACGAACACCCCAGTAAACCCCAGTTATATCTATTTAAAGTGGGGTTTACAGGGATGTTCATTTCAGGGACTTGTTAACACGATGTATGTCCAACTAAAAACAGAGGCATCAACTGATCTGAAACTGCATGTTTGTCAGTGTCACAGGCTTTCAAGTGACTCCTGGTGAAAAAGTAGGAGAAAAGTAGGAGCCTGAGATATCAAAAAGTAGGAGAAAAGTAGGAATAAAGTAGGAACCTGATATAAAAAGTAGGAGCTAATGGACACGAACATACCTCCATATGTCTCACATTTTATCATTTTTTTTTCATTTTGGGCAGTTTTATTTGTGCATTAGAGTCTAATGTTTTTACATCAAAGTTAGCAGGCACCTGTAAAATGTTAGTGGCTAACCCATCTAGTACAGTTATTCATGCCTGCAGCCTGAACTTCCAATGCTTTTGTCAAGAGATTGACACTGGCAGATATATATACCTAGATATTGACATATGTCAAAATATTAATTCAAAAGAATTGATGAATTTTGAAAATTTAAATTTGTGAGAAGCATCAGCTACAAGATGTCCAGGTGAAGGCATCATAGCACTGCTACAATGAATTCCTGTCATGCAAAATAAGACAGCATTTTAGTTGCTCACTGAAGTCAAAGCTTTAAAGCATTGCTACAATGCATTTCTGTCATGGTAAACAAGACAGTGCTCTAGTTGGTCACTTCAGTCATCACAGCATTGCTGCAATGAATTTCTGTCATGCCAAAACAAGACAGAGCTCTAGTTGGTCAATTCAGTCATCACAGCATTGCTGCAATGAAGTTCTGTCATGCTAAACAAGACAGAGCTCTAGTTGGTCACTTCAGTCATCCCACCATTGCTGCAATGAATTTCTGTCATGCCAAAACAGGACAGAGCTCTAGTTGGTCACTTCAGTCATCAGAGCATTGTTGCAATGAATTTCTGTCAGAGCTCTAGTTGGTCACTCCAGTCATCACAGCATTGCTGCAATGAATTTCTGTCATGCTAAACAAGACAGGGCACTAGTTAGTCACTTCAGTCATCACACCATTGCTACAATGAATCTCTTCCATGCTAAACAAGACAGATCTCTAGTTGGTCGCTTCAGTCATCACAGCACTGCTGCAATGAATTTCTGTCATGCTAAACAAGACAAAGCTCTAGTTAGTCATTCCACTCATCACAGAATTGCTGCAATGAATTTCTGTCAGGCTAAACAAGACAAAGCTCTAGTTAGTCATTCCACTCATCACAGAATTGCTGCAATGAATTTCTGTCAGGCTAAACAAGACATGGCTCTAGTTGGTCACTCCAGACATTACAGCAATGCTGCAATGAATTTCTGTCATGCTAAAACAAGACAGAGCTCTAGTTGGTTACATCAGTCATCACAGCATTGCTGCAATGAATTTCTGTAATGCTAAACAAGACAGAGCTCTGGTTGGTCACTCCAGTCATCACAGCACTGCTGCAATGAATTTCTGTCATGCTAGACAAGGAAGATCTGCTGGCAAATCACTGCAGTTAGGATATTGCATTACTGCTGCTTTGAATTACTGTCATCCTCCATAAGACAGATCTCAGATATTTCCCTGCAGTTAAGGCATCCTAGCACTGCTTAAATGGTTTTCTGTCATGCTAAACAAGACACAGCTCTAGTTGATCACTTCAATTAAGGCAACACAGCACTGTTGCAATGAATTCCTTCCATGCTCAACAAGACGGAACTCTAGTTGGTCACTTCAATTCAGGCAACACAGCACAGCTGCAATGAATTCCTGTCATGCCCAATAAGACAGAACTCTAGTTGGTAACTTCAATTAAGGCAACACAACACTGCTGCAATGAATTCCTGTCATACTCAACAAGACAGAACTCTAAATGGTCATTGCAGTTAAATGCATCAAAGCATGGCAACAAGGAACTACTTTCATACTTATCATTAAGGCAAATTTAAGCAGCACTGCTGCAATGAATTTCAGTCAAGCTCAAAAAGTCAGAGCTCTAGTTGGTAACTCAGTTTAGGCACCACAGAAGTGCTGCAATAAATTGCTGCCATGCTCAACAAAACAGAACCCCAGTGGGTAACTGCAGTTAAGGCATCACAGTACTGCTGCAGTGTATCCCTTTTATGCTCAAGACAGAACTCTAGTTGATCACTGCAGTCAAGGCATCCCAGCATTGCTGCAATGAATTTCTGCCTTGCTCAACAATTCTGAGCTCCAGTGGGTCTCTGCAGTTTAGTCATCTGACAGAGCACTGCTGTAATGTATTTCTGTCATGCTCAACAAGACATAGCTCTAGATGGTTACCACAGTTAAGGCATAAGAGCATGGCTGCTACAATGAATTTCTATCAAGCTAAACAAGACAGAACTCTTAATTTGTCACTGCAGTTAAGGCATCACAGCACTGCTGAAATGAATTCCTCTTGTGCTAAAGACAGAGATCCAGTTGATCATTGCAGTTAAGGTGTCAAAGCAACTAAACAAGACAGAGCTCTAGTAAGGCATCAAAACCATGGTATCAAAGCATTGCTGCTATGAACTCCTGCCATGCTTAACAAGACAGAGCTCTAGCTGGGCAATGCGGTTGAGGCATCAAAGCATTGCTGCAATGAATTTTTGTCATGCTAAACAAGACAAAGCTAAACAAGACAAAGCTCAAGCTGGTTACTGCAGTTAAGGCATCACTGCACTGCTGAAGTGAATGTTTGTCATGCTAACAGGACCGAGTTATAGCTGGTCACTGCAACTTAAGGCATCACTGGACTGCTCCAATGAATTTCTGTAATGCTAAACAAGACAGAACAGTTTGTCACAGCAGTTCTAAAGGGCATCAAAGCATTGCTGTAGTGAATTTTCTACCATTCTCAACAAGACAGAGCTACACTACTGACTGCAAAATTTCTTGTCATGTTCAACAAAACAAAGTTCTGTAGATGGTCATTGCAGTTTTGCTTTACATCAACATATTCCAATCTGTGGTACAGCTAAAAACAGCAGATGAATGTCGAGGATCATCAGTACATATGTCATATAACAAGATGCATTCTACAAATAGTTTGAGATACATGCTATATTTTTAAATGCTTTATTTGTTTATTTATTTATTTGGGATCTTAGTTTTTGAACAAATCAAAAAGTAGGAGCAGTAGGAGTTTTTCTGGAAAAAGTAGGAACAAAGTAGGAAGATACCAAAAAAGTAGGAAAAAGTAGGACTACTTGAAAGCCTGGACTGTCACTTTTTGGGGTCCCCCATCTGAAATGAATTAAAGCAGGCACTGACATTTCAGTTGAGTTTTTACAGACCATTTAAGAATATTTCAGTCATCAAGCTGTACCTAATAAAAAGTCCACTTCAATGGCTTGGACAATTTCATACCAGAGTTTTCATACATTCCAACGGAAGAGGCACTAATGTATTGTCATGAGTGTGTGTGAATTTGGATTTAACGTCGCTTTCAACAATTTTTCAGTCATATCACGACGGTGTCTGGTTGCAACAGGGAGCTCAATGCTCACTTTTATAGTGCTGCCTCACTGAAGTATCATGTCCCAGACATGATACCACACCAAGTCACATTATCCTGACACTGGGTCGACCAGTCCTAGCTCTACCCCGTAAATCTGAGTGCCAAGCGAGGAGCAGCTAGTACCATTTATAACGACTTTGGTATGTCGCGGCCCGGGATCGAACCCGTGACCTCCTGTTCCCCGGAACGGACACTCTACCAACTGAGCTATCGGGGCCGGTGTGTATTGTCATGAGAAGTGGACACATGAATTTTGCAGTCTGATGAGAGTTTTTGCTGTGTGCTACTGACCAAAAGCTTTTACTCCCAGATATGGAAGACTGTATTATAACTTACTAAGTAGGTGTTCAGGCTAATTTGAGTCTTCAATGAGCAGATGTTTAAGGGGAATGGGAACACCTGGTAAATTTTTTCTGCCATTTTTCAAAGAGAGACAACAGTACCCTCAGCCTATGTTTAGAGTAAAAATAAGAAAAATCAAAATGTCCATGTTTGAGATATGTAAATACCGTAATTCCCTGTGTATACCAAGCACTCATCTATAACACGCACCTCAATTCTGAGTCCAAGATATATGTAAAAAAAGATATTCCAGTCTAAAGCGCGCACATGCTTTTCCCAAGTATCACAGAATGCTTTTCTCAGACGCCATTTTGATTGAAAATGAAAGTACACGAATTTTGATTGGCTACTATCAAAATAGCCTGACTGGTTATAGGTATATTTCCCAGTAGTTATAGAACAGAATAGTGGTTAGTTTCTCTCTTGTAGCATAGGCAGTTCTCCCTTTACCCATAACGGTGGTGTGTGACAAGGTGACATTTTAAGTCTGCGGTTATTCATTTTTTATGAAAGATGACAATGCGTTTTCCCAGTTTTCTTTCACAAGGAAAGATATAAACAGGTTTCTTTCCAAAGGTAAAATTGTGACAACATGCCTCCAAGGCAGGTGCTCCATAGCGTTATTGACAGAAATTAAAGGTATCTACAGGTAGATTGAGTGGTTTGACACCTCTGGTTTTTCACATGTTCTCTATGCTAATCCCATAATTAACACCTTCTCAGCATGAGTCAAACATCTCACTCAATTAAAGAAGCCCATTTTGAATTTACTGTTAATAAAACGGTGATTCATGCCTGACTTCAAGGAACCCGATGTCCTGTGCAATTTGGAACTTTGTTGACATACATTAACTATCATAATTAATACTATAAGTATATTTATTAATAACTAGACAAAAGTGCCCAGTGGGGCACGTATACCCCCGGCCAGTGCCGAACTACAAAGGGAAATAACTCTAAAAGGCCTGACCCCTTGGCCCTTATTTTCTTTCCCACAATACAAGTAGTCATACTGATCATGTGTGCAAAATTTCAAGTTTCTATGTGAAGCAGTTCCTGAGATATCTTTGACACAAAATAATTGTTTACGGACAGACAGACGGAAAAGACAAAAACTATATACCCCCATGGCATACGCCGGGGGTATAATAATATTTTTAATATTATTATTATTAGAAGTTTTCAAAAAATGCAGAATTTCTGTATTTCCAACAAACCACTGTTTTGTGACCAGTCTATTCAGATTCAGCAAATTAGTTCATTATGTAAATTTGGGTATACCTGCCTGTGAAAATGTGGAAAATATGGAAGTTATTTTTGTGCTAATAAAAGGTAATATGCATGAAAGGTTGATGTCTGAGATAGGAATATTGATTGCATTTTTAATGGTATGAATGATTCAATGAATTAATATGTCAAACGAACTTTAAGAGGGTCTCAAAGTGTCACATTGTAATGGGTTTTCGTGACCTGCCGACTTTTCGAGAAAAACCATGTCATTTTTCTATGCCATTGTATTACACGCAGGGGATTTTTTTCACCGTTTTCTGGGTGAAAAAAGTGCGTGGTTTACACAGGGAATTATGGTATTCACTATGACGGGACTTTAAACCTTAAATCAAACAACATTTTTCCTGGAAAGGCTTGTTTGAGGTTCACTTATGAGGCCTAATTGGCTGGAACTAGCTATTCTTGCACACCAGACAAGGAAATCCGTGATTTTACCCTGGGATAGAAATTTATGTTCTGACCCTGGTGTTCCGACCCCAAATCGAATAATCGCGTGTTTGATAAATGCACTGGTTGATTACAACCTCATGCGTGGCGGCGTCATGCGTGACGTCAACAAACATTCCTTTTGTGTCATCACAAAATGGCGGACTTCCGTAACCGAAGTGACAGCAGCATTAAAAATTCGCAATAGAAATGGAAGGTATGCAAGAACAAGAGGGTCATGATGGCCCTGGATCCCTCACCTGATCCATATTATACAAATGAAATTGAAGATAATATATGGCAGAGTAGAGGGTTTGAGCAATTTTGGTTGACACAAGGAGGTTTTTATAATTTTAGCCATCTTGTTCACCCAAGCACAATGGGTTGAGCAATTTTAAAACAAGTCTGTGAAATGAAGACTCCCTAAACCCCACTCCATATAGAGAAAACTGGGGTTTATAGGGGTATACATTATTTTTCTTATTTCTACTCCAAGACATAGGTTGTGGGTACTCGTTAGAATGGCCTCAATGAGGCAGTTCTAACGAGCACCAACCTATGTTTTGAGCACTGATAAGAAAAATATCATGGATTTTCATCAGCAAAGTTGCCATTTTGGAGATATGAAAAATGCACTAAGACACAAGGGTGTGTTATCATAATGAAATTAATTTGAAATCCATCCACTGGTTAAGCAGGATTTAAAAGATTTTCTATTATGAGCTCTAGCAGCCACCTTTTTCATCCCAGCAGAATTATTTAACAATTTTAATAGAGGGTCACCAATGAAACATTCCTGTGAAATTATATTAAAATCTATCCACTTGTTAAGGGCCAGAAGTAGTTTAAAGTTTTTTTTCTATTTTTAGCCCTGGTGGCCATCTTGTTCATCTGAGCAGAGCAGTTTGAGCAATTTTGGTAGTGGTTCCATCAAGGATCATTCTTGTGCATTTTTTTTTCAAAATGCATCCAATATTTAAGGAAGAGAAGACTTTTAAAGATTTTTCTAATTTTAGCTCTGGTGGCGATCTTGTTCATCCCAGCGGGACATTTTGAGCAATTTTGGTTGAGGGTCACCCAAGGAACATTCCTGTAAAATTATTTTGAAACCCATCCACTGGTTAAGGAGAGGTCAGTTAAAGGTTTTTCTATTTTTAGCTCTGGTGGCCATCTTGTTTATCCGAGTATAATTAACGGTTTGAGCAAGGTCACTAAAGGAACCTTCCTGTGAAATTATTTCAAACTCCATGCACTGGTTAAGGAGGAGAAGTCGTTTAAAGGTTTTTCTATTTTTAGCTCTGGTGACCATCTTGTTCACCCGAACGAACGATTTGAGCAATTTTGGTTGAAGGGTCACCACAGGAACATTCCTGTGAAATTATTTTGAATGCCATCCACTGGTTAAGAAGAAGAAGTCGTATAAAGGTTTTTCTATTTTTAGCTCTGGTGGCCTTTTTGTTCAACCGAGCTGAATGATTTGAGCAATTTTGGTAGAGGGTCACCCAAGGAACATTCCTGTGAAATTATTTTGAATGCCATCCACTGGTCAAGGAGAAGAAGTCGTTTAAAGGTTTTTCTACTTTTAGCTCTGACAGCCATTTTGTTCCTCTGGATCGCTCACCTGATCCATATTATACAAATGAAATTGAAGATAATATATGGCAGAGTAGAGGGTTTGAGCAATTTTGGTTGACACAAGGAGGTTTTAATAATTTTAGCCATCTTGTTCACCCAAGCACAATGGGTTGAGCAATTTTAAAACAAGTCTGTGAAATGAAGACTCCCTAAACCCCACTCCATATAGAGAAAACTGGGGTTTATAGGGGTATACATTATTTTTCTTATTTCTACTCCAAGACATAGGTTGTGGGTACTCGTTAGAATAGCCTCAATGAGGCAGTTCTAACGAGCACCAACCTATGTTTTGAGCACTGATAAGAAAAATATCATGGATTTTCATCAGCAAAGTTGCCATTTTGGAGATATGAAAAATGCACTAAGACACAAGGGTGTGTTATCATAATGAAATTAATTTGAAATCCATCCACTGGTTAAGCAGGATTTAAAAGATTTTCTATTATGAGCTCTAGCAGCCACCTTTTTCATCCCAGCAGAATTATTTGAACAATTTTAATAGAGGGTCACCAATGAAACATTCCTGTGAAATTATATTAAAATCTATCCACTTGTTAAGGGCCAGAAGTAGTTTAAAGTTTTTTTTCTATTTTTAGCCCTGGTGGCCATCTTGTTCATCTGAGCAGAGCAGTTTGAGCAATTTTGGTAGTGGTTCCATCAAGGATCATTCTTGTGCATTTTTTTTTCAAAATGCATCCAATATTTAAGGAAGAGAAGACTTTTAAAGATTTTTCTAATTTTAGCTCTGGTGGCGATCTTGTTCATCCCAGCGGGACATTTTGAGCAATTTTGGTTGAGGGTCACCCAAGGAACATTCCTGTAAAATTATTTTGAAACCCATCCACTGGTTAAGGAGAGGTCAGTTAAAGGTTTTTCTATTTTTAGCTCTGGTGGCCATCTTGTTTATCCGAGTATAATTAACAGTTTGAGCAAGGTCACTAAAGGAACCTTCCTGTGAAATTATTTCAAACTCCATGCACTGGTTAAGGAGGAGAAGTCGTTTAAAGGTTTTTCTATTTTTAGCTCTGGTGACCATCTTGTTCACCCGAACGAACGATTTGAGCAATTTTGGTAGAGGGTCACCACAGGAACATTCCTGTGAAATTATTTTGAATGCCATCCACTGGTTAAGAAGAAGAAGTCGTATAAAGGTTTTTCTATTTTTAGCTCTGGTGGCCTTTTTGTTCAACTGAGCGGAATGATTTGAGCAATTTTGGTAGAGGGTCACCCAAGGAACATTCCTGTGAAATTATTTTGAATGCCATCCACTGGTCAAGGAGAAGAAGTCGTTTAAAGGTTTTTCTACTTTTAGCTCTGACAGCCATTTTGTTCCTCTGGATCGCTCACCTGATCCATATTATACAAATGAAATTGAAGATAATATATGGCAGAGTAGAGGGTTTGAGCAATTTTGGTTGACACAAGGAGTTTTTTTATAATTTTAGCCATCTTGTTCATCAAAGCACAATGGGTTGAGCAATTTTAAAACAAGTCTGTGAAATGAAGACTCCCTAAACCCCACTCCATATAGAGAAAACTGGGGTTTATGGGGGTATACATTATTTTTCTTATTTCTACTCCAAGACATAGGTTGTGGGTACTCGTTAGAATGGCCTCATTGAGGCAGTTCTAACAAGCACCAACCTATGTTTTGAGCATTGATAAGAAAAATATCATGGATTTTCATCAGCAAAGTTGCCATTTTGGAGATATGAAAAATGCACTAAGACACAAGGGTGTGTTATCATAATGAAATTAATTTGAAATCCATCCACTGGTTAAGCAGGATTTAAAAGATTTTCTATTATGAGCTCTAGCGGCCACCTTTTTCATCCCAGCAGAATTATTTGAACAATTTTAATAGAGGGTCACCTATGAAACATTCCTGTGAAATTATATTAAAATCTATCCACTTGTTAAGGGCCAGAAGTAGTTTAAAGTTTTTTTTCTATTTTTAGCCCTGGTGGCCATCTTGTTCATCTGAGCAGAGCAGTTTGAGCAATTTTGGTAGTGGTTCCATCAAGGATCATTCTTGTGCATTTTTTTTTCAAAATGCATCCAATAGTTAAGGAAGAGAAGACATTTAAAGATTTTTCTAATTTTAGCTCTGGTGGCGATCTTGTTCATCCCAGCGGGACATTTTGAGCAATTTTGGTTGAGGGTCACCCAAGGAACATTCCTGTAAAATTATTTTGAAACCCATCCACTGGTTAAGGAGAAGTCAGTTAAAGGTTTTTCCATTTTTAGCTTTGGTGGCCATCTTGTTTATCCGAGCATAATTAACGGTTTGAGCAAGGTCACTAAAGGAACCTTCCTGTGAAATTATTTCAAACTCCATGCACTGGTTAAGGAGGAGAAGTCGTTTAAAGGTTTTTCTATTTTTAGCTCTGGTGACCATCTTGTTCACCCGAACGAACGATTTGAGCAATTTTGGTAGAGGGTCACCAGCAACATTCCTGTGAAATTATTTTGAATGACATCCACTGGTTAAGAAGAAGAAGTCGTAGAAAGGTTTTTCTATTTTTAGCTCTGGTGGCCGTTTTGTTCAACCGAGCGGAATGATTTGAGCAATTTTGGTAGAGGGTCACCCAAGGAACATTCCTGTGAAATTATTTTGAAATCCATCCACTGGTTAAGGAGAAGAAGTCGTTTAAAGGTTTTTCTATTTTTAGCTCTGACAGCCATTTTGTTCATCTGAGCGGATCGGTTTGAGCATTTTTGGCAGAGAGTCACCCAAGGAACCTTCTTGTGAAATTATTTCAAAATCCATGCACTGGTTAAGGAGAAGAAGTCGTTTAAAGGTTTTTCTATTTTAAGCTCTGGTGGCCATCTTGTTCACCCGAGCGGAACAATTTGAGCAATTTTGGTAGAGGGTCAACCAAGGAACATTCTTGTGAAATTATTTTGAAATCCATTTACTGGTTAAGGAGAAGAAGTCGGTTAAAGGTTTTTCTATTTTTAGCTCTGGCGGCCATCCTTTTTACCTGAGCGGAACAATTGGAGCAATTTTAGTAGAGAGTCAACCAAGGAACATTCCTGTGAAATTATTGGCAGGATTTATGTAGGTGACCACTTGCCTTTGCTACATGCTAAATATCTCAGCTCTGGGCCCTTTGGTTTCAGAGAAGAAGCTTTTTGAAGCTTTTTTCAATTATGAGCCTATAGGAGCTAAGGGGCCCCAGGCGTGGCCCATTCGGACCCCAGAGGCATGATTGGCAGGAATTATGTAGGTGACCACTTGCCGTTGCTACATGCCAAATATCTAAGGTCTGGGCCCTGTGGTTTCAAAGAAAAAGATTTTTGAAGCTTTTTTCCATTATGAGTCTATGGGAGCTAAGGGGCCCCGGTGTGTGGCCCATTTGGACCCCAGGGCCATGATTGGCAGGATTTATGTAGGTGACCACTTGGCGCTGCTACATGCTAAATATCTAAGCTCTGGGCCCTGTGGTTTCAGAGAAGAAGATTTTTGAAGCTTTTTTTCCATTATAAGTCTATGGGAGCTAAGAGGCCCCAGGGTGTGGCCCATTTGGACTCCACAGGCATGATTGGCAGGATTTATGTAGGTGACCACTTGTCATTGCCACATGCTAAATATCTAAGCTCTGGGCCCTGTGGTTTCAAAGAAGAAGATTTTTGAGGCTTTTTTCCATTATGAGTGTATGGGAGCTAAGGAGCCCCAAGGCGTGGCCCATTTGGACCCCAGGGGCATGATTGGAAGGATTTATGTAGGTGACCACTTGCCATTGCAACATAATAAATATCTAAGCTCTGGACCTTGTGGTTTCAGAGAAGAAGATTTTTGAAACATTTTTTCCATTATGAGTCTATGGGATCTAAGGGGCCCCGGGGCGTGGCCCGTTTGGACGCCAGGGGCATGATTGGCAGGAATTATGTAGGCGACCACATGCCGTTGCTATATGCCAAATATCTAAACTCTTGGCCCTGTGGTTTCAGAGAAGAAGATTTTTGAAGCTTTTTTCCATTAGAGTCTATGGGAGCAAAGGGGCCTCGGGGTGTGGCCCATTTGAAACCCAGGGGCATGATTGGCAGGAATTATGTAGGTGACCACTTGCCGTTGCTACATGCTAAATATCTAAGCTCTGGGCCCTGTGGTTTCAGAGAAGAAGATTTTTGAAACTTTTTTTTCCATTATGAGTCTATAGGAGCTAAGGGGCCCTGGGGCGTGGCCCATTTGGACCCCAGGGGCATGATAAGCAGGATTTATGTAGGTGACCACTTGCCATTGCTACATGCAAAATATCTCAGCTCTGGAACTTGTGGTTTCAGAGAAGAAGCTTTTTGAAGCTTTTTTCCATTATGAGTCTATAGGAGCTAAGGGGCCCCTGGCATGGCCCGTTTGGACCCCATGGGCATGATTGGCAGGAATTATGTAGGTGACCACTTGCCGTTGCTACATATTTAATACCTAAGCTCTGGGCCCTGTGGTTTCAGAGAAGAAGATTTTTTAAGCTTTTTCCATTATGAGTCTATGGGAGCGAAGGGGCCCCAGGGCGTGGCCCATTTGGACCCCAGGGGCATGATTGGCAGGAATTATTCAGGTGACCACTTGTCGTTGCTACATGCTAAATATCTGGGGTCTGTGGTTTCAGTGAAGAAGATTTTTGAAACTTTTTTTCCATTATGAGTCCATAGGAGCTAAGGGGCCCCGGGGCGTGTCCAATTTGGACCCCAGGGGCATGATTGGCAGGAATTATGTAGGGACCACTTGCCGTTGCTACATGCTAAATATCTAAGCTCTTGGCCCTGTGGTTTCAGAGAAGAAGATTTTTGAAGATTTTTTTTCCATTATGAGTCTATAGGAGCTAAGGGGCCCCGGGGTGTGGCCAATTTGGACCCCAGGGGCATGATTGGCAGGATTCTGAGGTGACCACTTAATATTGTTACATATAAATATCTAAGCTCTGGGCCCTGTAGTTTCAGAGAAGAACATTTTTTGAATTTTTCCCAGTATAAGTCTATGGGAGCTATATGTTGCCATGGCAACCAGAAATCCAATCTGATCAGCCAAAAAACCTTATGCAGCCTTTCCCCCTACCTGATGATGCATCACATGAAATTTGATCAAGGTTGGCCATGGGGTATTAGAGATATACTTATTTGAAATTGTTTACAGACGCACGGACGTACGCACCGTTGGACGGACACACGCACGACGGACAAAATGTGATCACAAAAGCTCACCTTGTCACTACGTGACACGTGAGCTAAAAAGAATCCAATATGTGTGTGAGGGGTGGATAGAAAAATCCGTCCCTTGGGATCACTGTCCGGCATCACTTGGCAAGCCTTGTAATGCCGGACAGTGTCCCTCGGGATGGATTCAATCCACCCCTCACACCCATATAAGATTCTTATAGTCTGGTCCAGAAAATGTGTTTACTCCATACTTTTCAGTTCTGTAGTCCATTCCTTGCTTCCAAGGGTAAACTTTTTTTTTTACTTTTTTAAAAAGAATATATTGTACATATTAAAGTGGAATACCAATACAGAGCAACGGGCCTCCGTGGCCTAGTGGATAAGAGTGCTGACTCTTAGTCATTAGGTCTCTCACCGCCGTAGGTTCGAGTCTCGCTCGGGCCACGAGTGAGACGCCAAGTTCTGCAACGGAAGGTCAGGTGGTTTTTCTCCGGGTACTCCGGTTTTCGCCCACCTCTGATTAACGATCGGCTCGATATGAGTGAAATAATCTTGAAAGGGCCGTAAAACCCAAACCAAAAAAAAAAAAAAAAAAAAAAAACCAATACAGAGCATATTCTTATGCTAGAAACGCCCTTCTTGAATCAGTGGAAGGAAGAGAATGACCACAGAAAATATTTCACGATCAATCTCTTGAGTCAGCAGTCAGATGTGCAAATGACTAAGCCATTGAGGCCACCTTACTAACCTGTACAGGTTTCATTTTGTAAATGATAACCCTGGGCACATTCTTCACATTTATCAGCACCAAAACTGTTACAACCAGAACATGCTCGATGACATGCTGAAAAACAGAAAAAGACAGATAAAAATACTAGAATTTGTTTTTCTACACAAACACTCCCCCCTTTTTGACCTCTAAGTATGACCTTGACATTGGAGGTATTGATCTGGGTCTTGTGTGCAACACATCATCCAATGAAGATGAACATTTCGGCAAAGTAACTTTAAAAAGTTCATAGAGAAATAATAAAGTTATTGACTGTACACAAAAAAGCCCTTTTTTATGTTTGACCTCTAAGTATGGCCTTGACCTTTGAGGTACAACACAATGTCTCGTGATGGTTAACATTTCTGCCAAGTAATTTCATAATCCATCAAAGAATAAGAAAGTTATTGACTAAAAGGTCCTTTTTTTTACTTTTGGCCTCTAAGTATGACCTTGACATTGGAGGTACGGACCTTGGTCTTGCACACGACTCATCGTCTAATGAAGGTGAACATTTCTGCAAGATTACTTTAAAAAGTCCATCCAGAAATAAAAAAGTTATTGACCGGACACAAAAAGACTTTTTTTGACCTTTGACCTCTTAGTATGACCTTGACCTTGGAGGTACCAACCTGGGTCTAGCGTGCAACACATCGTCTCATGATGGTTAACATTTCTGCCATGTAATTTCACAATCTAGCCAGGAATAAGAAAGTTATTGACTGAACACTAAACTAGAAATGTGTCCAGACGACACAGATGCCCCCGCCAAGGGCCCTGGCTCAACCCGAAAATCCATGTTGCATCAAAATTTTCTAAGTGTGTGACCTTGTCATCAGGAACATTTGTGAGGTTATATTGAAATTGGTGAAAAAATGTAAGCACTAGAGCAATGACAAAGTTTTTCTAAAAATAGCCACAGTGACCTTGACCTTGAAAGTCAAACTCGCTCGAGGTATTGTCATAAGGAACATTTGTGTGAAGTTATATTGAAATCAGTGAAAAAATGTAGTAGCTAGAGCAATGACAAAGTTTTTCTGAAAATAGCCACAGTGACCTTGACCTTGAAAGTCGAAATCGCTCGAGATATTGTCATAAAGAACATTTTTGTGAAGTTATATTGAAATCGGTGAAGAAATGTAAGGGCTAGAGCGATGACAAAGTTTTTCTGAAAATAGCCACAGTGACCTTGACCTTGAAAGTGGTACTTGCTAGAGATATTGTCATAAGGAACATTTGTGTGAAGTAATATTGAAATTGGTGAAAAAATATAAGCGCTAGAGCAATGACAAAGTTTTCTAAAAATAGCCACAGTGACCTTGACCTTGAAAGTCAAACTAATTAGCGGTATTGTCATAAGGAACATTTGTGTGAAGTTATTTTGAAACAAGTGAAGAAATGCAGGCGCTAGAGCGTTGACATTTTTCTAAAAATAGCCACAGTGACCTTGACTTTGAAAGTGGAACTCGCTAGAGATATTGTCATTAGGAACATTTGTGTGAAGTTATATTGAAATCGGTGAAGAAATGTAAGTGCTAGAGCGATGACAAAGTTTTTCTAAAAATAACCACAGTGATCTTGACCTTGAGGCCATGACCATGGAAGTTGAAATTGCTCAAGCTATTTTTATAAGGAACTTTTGTGTAAAGATATATTGAAATTGGTGAAGAAATGTAGGCACTAGAGCGATGACAAAGTTTTTCTAAAAATAGCCACAGTGACCTTGACCTTGAGGTCATGACCTTGAAAGACGATCTTGCTCGAGATATCGTCATAAGGAACATTTGTGTGAAGTTATACTGAAATCAGTGAAGAAATGTAGGCACTAGAGCGATGACAAAGTTTTTCTAAGAATAGCCACAGTGACCTTGACCTTGAGGCCATGACCTTGAAAGTCGAACTCCCTCGAGATATTTTTATAAGGAACATTTGTGTGAAGTTATATTGAAATTGGTGAAGAAATGTAGGCGCTAGAGCGATGACAAAGTTTTTCTTAAAATAGCCACAGTGACCTTGACAAAGTTTTTCTTAAAATAGCCACTGTGACCTTGACCTTGAGGTAATGACCTTGAAAGACGAACTCGCTCGAGATATTGTTATAAGGAACATTTGTGTGTAGTTATATTGAAATCAGTGAAGAAATGTAGGCACTAGAGTGATGACAAAGTTTTTCTAAGAATAGCCACAGTGACCTTGAACTTGAGGCCATGACCTTGAAAGTCGAACTCGCTCGAGATATTTTTATAAGCAACATTTGTGTGAAGTTATATTGAAATTGGTGAAGAAATGTAGGCGCTAGAGCGATGACAAAGTTTTTCTTAAAATAGCCACAGTGACCTTGACCTTGAGGTCATGACCTTGAAAGTCAAACTCACTCGAGATATTTCTATAAGGAACATTTGTGTGAAGTTATATTGAAATTGGTGAAGAAATGTAGACGCTAGAGCTATGTTGTGTGAGGGGATAATTAAAAGTTTTTAAGTCTGTGACCTTGAGCTCGTGGGCATGGGTGGGGGTATCGCTGAATAAAATGGACAGGTATCTAACATCATACCAAATATCAACTCAATCCATTGCACAATTTGGAAAATATCAACTCTTAAAATATCTAATTAAAAATTTCTAAGTCTGTGACCTTGACCTTGAAGCCATAGGCATGAGTGGGGGTATTGCCAAATAAACAGTTGGACCAGTATCTATCATCATAGCATACATAAGCCAAATCCATAATATAGTTTGGAAAATTTGAGCTCTTTAAAATCTTTCACATTAAAATTGTCTAAGTCTGTGACCTTGACCTTGAGGTCATAGGCATGGGTGGGGGTATTGCTGAATAAAACATTGTACCTATATCTATCATCATATGAACCAAAGCCATCATAAAAGTTCAGGTTCTACCAGGTACAAATACCTTAACTGGAGTCTTTAACATGGAAAATTTCTAAGTCCATGACCTTGACCTTGAGGCCATGGGCATGGGTGGGGGTATCGCTGAATAAAACTTTGGACCTATATCTATAATCATACCAAATAGAACCAATTCCATCAAATGGTTTGGAAAATATGAGTTCTAAAATGTTGAAGTCTACCTGTTACAAAAACCTTAACCTATGTCTTTAACATTGAAAATTTCTAAGTCTGTGACCTTGACCTTGAGGTCACAGGCATGGGTGGGGGTACTGCTTAATAAAACTTTGGACCTATATCTATCATCATACCAAAGATGAACCAGTTCCATCAAATGGTTAGGAAAATATGAGTTCTAAAAGTTCAGGCTCTACCTGTTACAAAAACTTTAACCTGAGGTTACAGGATCACGTACATACATACGTACGCACACACACACGACGTACACATGTCGGCACGAACACATGTACGAAAAACCAAAAAACTATATGCCCCCGGCATCATATGATGTGGGGGCATAAAAAGGCCCCTTTTTTACCTTTGACCTCTCAGTATTGACCTTGACCTTTGAGGTACCAACATGGGTCATGCAATAGACACATCGTCTCATTGTGGTAAACATTTCTGCCAAGTAATTTCAAATTCAATCTACAAATAAGAAAGTTATTGACCAAACACAAAAAAGGCCCCTTTTTTACCTTTGACCTCTAAGTATGACCTTGCTCATGCACGCAACACATCGTCTCATGGTGGTTAACATTTCTGCCAAGTAATTTCAAAATCCAAGTTATTGACCGAACACAAAAAAGGCCCCTTTTTTACCTTTAACCTCTATGCATGACCTTGACCTTTGAGGTACCAAACTGGGTCATGCGCGCAACACATCGTCTCATGGTGGTTAACATTTCTGCCAAGCAATTTCAAAATCCATCTCAAAATAAGAAAGTTATTGACCAAACATGAAAAAAAGGGCCCCTTTTTTAACCTTTGACCTCTATGTATGACCTTGACCTTTGCGGTACTAACCTGAATCATGCGTGCAACACATCGGCTCATGATAGTTAACATTTCTGCCAAGTAATTTCAAATTCTATCTAAAAATAAGGAAGTTATTGACAAAACACGAAAAAAAGGCCCTTTTTTATCTTTGACCTCCAAGTATGACCTTGACTTTTGAGGTACCAACCTGGGTCATGCACACAACACATCCTCTCATGGTGGTTAATATTTCTGCCAAGTAAGTTATTGACAAAACACAAAAAAGGCCCTTTTTATCTTTGACCTCTAAGTATGACCTTGACCTTTGAGGTAGTAACCTGGGTCATGCACACAACACATCCTCTCATGGTGGTTAATATTTCTGCCATGTAATTTCAAAATCCATCTGAAAATAAGAAAGTTTTTGACCGGACACGATTTGCCCATACATACTCGTACATACATACCAACTAACTTTCAAGGGAGATAACTAAACAAGAGGGCCCAATGGCCCTATATCGCTCACCTGTGTACCAGAAAATCGTAAGTGTAGGAGACCACTTGACATTGCTACATACTAAATATCTGAGCTCTGGGCCTTATGGCTTTGGAGAAGAAGATTTTTGATTTTTTTTTTCCAGTTTAAGTCCATAGGTCAATTTTGACCCAAAGGGCATGGTTGGCAGGATTTATGTAGGCGACCATTTTATGTTGCTATATACTAAATATCTAAGGTCCGCACTTCATGGTTTCAGAGAAGAAGATTTTTAAAGCTTTTTTTTTTCCATTATAAGTTTATTGGAGTTAAGAAGCCACAGGATTTGGCCAATTTGAACCCCAGGGGCAAAACTCAGGCAGGATTCATGTAGGCAACCACTCCATGTTGCTACATGCTAAAATACCTAAGCTCTGGGCCTTACGTTTCACAGAAGAATATTTTTGAAGTTTTTTTTCCATTTTAAGTTTTTTTCCATTTTAAGTCCATCCATGGTAGCTAATGGGCCATGGGTGTGGCCAATTCTGCCCCAAGGGGCATGATTGGCAGGATTTATGTAGGTGACCTGGGCCCTGTGGTTTCAGAGAAGAAGATTTTTGAATCTTTTTTCCATTAGGAGTCTATGGGAGCTAAGGGGGTCCCAGGGTGTGGCCCATTTGGGCCCCAGGGGCATGATTATCAGGAAATATGTAGGTGACCACTTGCCGTTGCTACATGCTAAATATCTAAGCTCTGGGCCCTGTGGTTTCAGAGAAGAAGATTTTTGAAGCTTTATTTCCATTAGGAGTCTATGGGAGCAAAGGGGCCCCGGGGCGTTGCCCATTTGGACCCCAGGGGCATGATTGGCAGGATTTATGTAGGTGACCACTTGCCGTTGCAACCTGCTAAATATCTAAGCTCTGGGCCCTGTGGTTTCAGAGGAGAAGATTTTTGAAGCTTTTTTTCTATTAGGAGTCTATGAGAGCTAAGAGTCCCCGGGGCGTGGCCCATTTCGACCCCAGGGGCATGATTGGCAGAAATTATGTAGGTTACCACTTGCCGTTGCTACATGCTAACTATCTAAGCTCTGGGCCCTGTGGTTTCTGAGAAGAAGATTTTTGAAGCTTTTTTTTTCCATTATGAGTCTATGGGAGCGAAGGGGCCCGGGGTGTGGCCCATTTGAAAACCAGGGGCATGATTGGCAGGATTTATGTAGGTAGGCTGCATGCTAAGTATCTAAGCTCTTGGCCCTGTGGTTTCAGAGAAGATTATGAAGCTTTTTTTTCCATTATGAGTCTAAGGGAGCTAAGGGGCCCAGGGGCGTGGCCCATTTGGACCCCAGGGGCATGATTAGCAGGAATTATGTAGGTGACCACTTGCCGTTGCTACATGCTAAATATCTCAGCTCTGGGTCCTGTGGTTGCAGAAAAGAAGCTTTTTGGAGCTATTTTTTTCCATTATGAGTCTATAGGAGCAAAGGGGCCCCGGGGCGTGGCCAGTTTGGACCCCAGGGGCATGATTGGCAGGAATTTTGTAGGTGACCACTTGCCGTTTCTACATGCTAAATATCTAAGCTCTGGGCCCTGTGGTTTCAGAGAAGAAAATTTTTTGAAGCTATTTTTTTTTCCATTATGAGTCTATGGGAGCGAAGGGGCCGGGGGGGGGGGGGGGGGGGGGGGGGGGGGGGGGTGGGCCATTTGAAACCCAGGGGCATGATTGGCAGGAAATTATGTAGGTACCCACTGGCCATTGCTACATGCTAAATATCTAAGCTCTGGGCCCTGTGGTTTCAGAGAAGAAATTTTTTTTAATTTTTCCCATTATAAGTCTATGGGAGCTATATGTTGCCATGGCAACCAGAATTCCAATCTGATCAGCCAGAAAACCTTATGCAGCCTTTCCCCATACCTGATGATGCTTCACATGAAATTTGAACAAGATTGGCCATGTGGTATTAGAGATATACTTATTTGAAATTGTTTACGGACGGACGCACGCACGCACGACGGACAAAAAGTGATCCCAAAAGCTCACCTCGTCACTACGTGACAGGTGAGCTAAAAAGTATAAATGCAAGAGTTATAGTTCTTGCGCTCTGCACGAAGGCTAATGTTGATCAATATTTATATGAAGTTTCGTGAAGATAGCTTGAAGAGTTTTCAAGTTTTAGAGCGGACACTATTTTGTGACAGACAGACGTTCTAACATTTCGGGTTTAAGAGCTATTTCTTTTGTTTGGTTTAGGGGCTAACCTCCTAGACCTATTGTTTACGGAATGAATCTATCATTTTCCAATCATTTTCTATTGTTATCTAATCCTAACCGTAGCCCCTAAACCCTGGATGTTCGCCCGGACAGACAGACAGACAGACAGACAGACGCCCGGGGGAAAAACAATATGTCTCTCCAAAAAATTTTTTTTCCGGGGAGACATAATTATGACAAATGGGCATAGTAACCCAGGGGTAGTAACTCTTTGATAAATATTTTGTCTCCCTTATTAACGCTCTGCATGCTGGGTATTTTTTCATAGCAGACATTTTGAAATATTTTTCTAATTTTCCCGGAAAACAGGATTTGACATCTCATGCAAATTGTCTCCTATTGTCTCTGCAAATCCTGTTTTCCATAGGAGACAATTTGCTTGAGATGTCAAATCCTGTTTTCCGGGAAAAACAAGAAATATACCAACAATTTGTCGTCTGCTGAATTCACCTAGACAGTGGTAAAGGTTAAATAGATCTATTTTTAAAATAATAATAATAATAATAATCAACATTCTTTATAGAGGGTAACACATTTAGTACTAGTACTAATCTTCCATGTATTTGCTCCTCAGGAGCAAGCTTTTTCCATTAAGAGAAGATCCCTATTTTAGAATGTTTCAGACCAGCAAGTTATTAATGTAGGTGTGTACTTTGGCATCATGACACAAAACTTGAATAGTTCTCACTTGAAGTGGTTTATTACACCAAGAGAGGTTTCTCAAGGAGAAATTTCATTTCAAAACATACCATATTCGCCCTAATTACCGCACCGTGCACTTAGTTTTTTCAAAATCGTGTCAAAATCACTGTGAAAAATCTACCTAATTAGCGCACACTTGATGCGAAAACAATAGCTTCCAACATGATGCATACTGATATTTAATGGGAAGGAAAAGGATTCTAAAGCATTGCCTTCACTATTGAAGAAATAATGTAAGTTTTTTTATAGATTTACTGTGAGAGCTTCCAGGGGGAGGTTACTGTAAAGGGTGAGCTTATGTATTTCCTTTTCAAAAGTAGCTTGGTGTGCACTAATAGGAGCATGTGTGGTAATTAGGGCGAATACAGTAAATTGTTATATATCTGAATACTTATTGGCATAGTTTGCATCATGCTCAGCTGAGATGAGCATCAAAAAGCGAGCTTTCTCTTTGATCAATTCATTTCAAAACAAATTGTTAAATATCTGAATACTTATTTTTAAGGCGACCGCCCATAGGGGCTTGAAGAAATATATGGGCTGCATGATGCTTCCACGCAGAGCTGAATCCGGCCCGTACACTAGTAATGGTAATCCGCTTAGAGGATGTAAGCCTGTCCAGGAACCGCAGTGCGAGCCGGATTGTCCATGCTAATAAACCCTATTGGTTTCATTGGGCAACAGGGCTTGAGATGTCATTTCATCTCAATGTCGGGTAAAAGTCCCACAAAATTGGAAGCAACGTCTCCAAAATGACCTTTACAGTGTTGACGGGGACGTTAAACCTCAAATCAAACAAACAAAACTTATTTTTATGGTCTGTGTTATTCTCAGCTGAATTCAGCCTGTAGAATGTATTGCAAGTTCAGAGCTAATGCATTCATTATATTGTCTGTACCTTATTAGAATCTACATTCTTCTTGACAACTGGATACAAATACTGACCATACATGTGTTCCATATAGAACAAGAAAGTAGTCTGAGGGACAGCCAAATCCCCCGCCGCACTTTGTATCAAAGCTCAACCTTGTGACCTTCACCTGTGACCTTGACCTTGAGTTGGCATGGTTTATTTATGGGTTTTGCACATCAGCTCACTGTGAGGATATATTTCACACAAGTTTAATGAAAATCCTTCCAGGGGTAAAGGAGATATGGAATGGCAAAATTCCAAGTTTCCATTTCATGACCTTCACCTGTGATCTTGACCTTGAGTTGGCATAGTATTTATGGGTTCTGCACATCAGCTCACTGAGGGGGATATTTCACAAAACTGTAATGAAAATCCTTCCTGGGGTAAAGGAGATATGGAACGGACGACACACAATTCAAAGTTTCAAACTCGTGACCTTCAACTGTGACCTTGACCTTGAGTGGGCATGTTTATTTATGTGTTATGCACATCAGCTCACTGAGTGGCACATTTGACCAAAGATTCATGAAAATCCTTTGAACGGTAAAGGAGATACATAACAGACACAAAATTCAAAGTTTCAAACTCATGACCTGCCAATGTGACCTTGACTTGGTGTCGGCATGATTCCTTTATGGGCTCTGCACATGAGCTCACTGAGGGGGATAACTGACCAAAGTTTAAAGAAAATCTTTTGAGGGGTAAAGGAGATATGAACCAGACACAAAATTCAAAGTTTTAAACTCGTGACCTTCAAATGTGACCTTGACCTTGAGTCGGCATGGTTCATTTATGGGTTCTGCACATCGGCTCACTGTGGGGGATAATTGACCAAAGTTTAATAAGAATCCTTGCAGGGATAAAGGATATTATGGAATGCATTCAAAGTTTCAAACTCTTGACCTTCAAATGTGACTTTGACCTTGAGTCGGCATGGTTCATTTATGTGTACTGCATATCGGCTCACTAAAAAAAAATATTTGACCAAAGTTTAATGAATATCCTTCCAAGAATAAAGGAGATATGGAACGGCCACAAAATTCCAAGTTTCAAACTTGTGACCTTCAACTGTGACCTTGAGTCTGCAAGGTTCATTTACCGGTTCTGCACACCAGCTCATTGAGACAAATAATAGACCAAAGTTTAATGAAAATCTATCAAAGGGTTCAGGAGATATGGAGTGGACAAGAAAGTGTTACGGACAGACAGACGGACAAACAGACAGACGGACAGATAGACAGACGAAGGCTATGCCTATAATCCCCGCTTCGCTTTGCGGCTGGGGATTAATAAATAACAGTAATAATAATAATGTATAGTTTAACTAGAGAAAGCGACCAGTGGGTCACGTATACCCCCGGCCAGTGCCACACTCTGATATATCGTTCGAGCTTGTATGTAATATGAAGAAGTCAAGAAGCTATAAGAATCTATAATGTGCTTATAAAATCTAAACCAAACATAATATTTCTAAATGGACCAAGGGAGTGAGAACATCAAAGTTACTGAAGTGGTGGGGCCATCAATGTTACTGAAGCAGCAGGGTGGGGAATGCATCAATGAAATCTTTGAACTGGTATGCAACACTGATGCAAGTATCAATTGAATTTGTCTTACATTATGTAACTGGCATCTATAAACTTTGTCATAAAACTTTAACCAAACGTAAAATTTCTAGGTCTGTGACCTTGACCTCAAGGTCATTGTGGGGATGGGACATGCATCAATGAAATCTTTAGACCAGTATAGAACATTATGTAACAGGCATCTATAAACTTTGTCATAAAACTTTAACCAAACATAAAATTTCTAAGTCTGTGACCTTGACCTCAAGGTCATTGTGGGGGTAGGGACATGCATCAATGAAATCTTTAGACCAGTATGTAACTTCAGTGTAAGTATCAACTAAATCTATCAAAGGGTTCAGAAGATACAACCTCTTAGAAACTTTAACGCAAGACTTTAACCAAAATGTAAAATTTCTAAGTCTGTGACCTTGACCTCAAGGTCACTGTGGGGGGTGGGACATGCATCAATGAAATTTTAGACCCGTATGTAACTTCAGTGTAAGTATCAACTAAATCTATCAAAGGGTTCAGAAGAGCCAACCTCTTAGAAACTTTAACACAAAACTTCAACCAAAATGTAAAATTTCTAAGTCTGTGACCTTGACCTCAAGGTCACTGTTGGGGGTGGAACATGCATCAATGAAATCTTAAGACAGTATATAACTTCAGTGTAAGTATCAACTAAATCTATCAAAGGATTCAGAAGATACAATCTCTTAGAAACTTCAATGCAAAACTTTAACCAAAATGTTAACGGAGGGACGGAAGGATGGAAACACGGACGGACGGATGAATGGCAGGATGAAAACTATATACCCCCATAGCATACGAAATACTTCGTATGCCGGGGGTATAATAACTAGTGTATTGTGTGACAGAATGTGTTAAGGTCAGTCCGCATGGATCATTTTGTCGTCTACCATAGAAAGGAAGAAAAGAGATTCTTTTTCAGTTTTATGACTTTTTCAGGATTATTCCACTTATTTCAAGCCTATTGTTAGTCAGAACTGGGCAAAAAAAGAGTACTCTGAGAAACAACCAACTGACCATTGCAGAAGTTGGTGTCTTACATTTGAATAGACAGCACTATTTACCCTGTGGACCATGGGAGCCTGTTGGGAGTAGAAAGATAGAAGAGACAGTAGAGGTTCAAGAGAGGGACAGGGGAGAAGGATGGAAGTGAAGAAATGGTGAAATAAAAACATTTATCATATGACGTCGCGTCTGAGAGTGTAATAAAGCCATGTATTATTTTCGATAATCCACTAGTGGATTAAATATGCAAATTAGCTAGATACATCCCGTAACATTACATGTACGACATCCTTAACGACGTCGCGTATATTAATGGGGGAATATTGATATTTTTGTAAACAATCGTGAATAAAATGCGTTTTAAACGTCATATGATAAATAGAATCTTGCATTTGTGCTCATGTGTTATTGAATTTATTAAACTCGTTGAGTAAAAGGGATAAAATGCTCGGCAAAGCCTCGCATTTTATCCCTTTTCCTCAACCCGTTTAATAAATTCAATAATACATGAGCACTCATGTAAGATCCTCTATATCTCCTCTAAACTTACATGCTGCAAGAATAGCAGGCCTTGTCCAACTGTTAGCCTATATCAGTTGACACCCTGGGGAGATTATAAGAATCTGATATGGGGTTCTGTTGTAGATGAGCGTTTCCAACCCGAGGGATGACCGTGCTGAGCGGAACCGAGGCTATGCCGAGGTTCCGCTCAGCACGGTCATCCCGAGGGTTGGAAACGCCCATCTACAACAGAACTCCATATTGGATTCTTTTTCTTGCACAACACCTCCGGTTAGTTTTGACTGCTCGCACATGTATATTGTTTACAAAATAAAAGTAGTGCGGAAGTAGTTCCGGCAGTTGAATAGAATTGAAGTGCATTTATGTTAGTTGCCTGGGTCGGAACACCAGGGTCAGAACATAAATTTCTATCCCAGGGTAAAATCACGGATTTCCTTGTCTGGTGTGCAAGAAAAATCCTTCCTTGCCTTCCTTGGTCTCATCCAACCAGCTGAATTATTATTTATTTGCGGGGTTTGGGTTTTACGGCCCTTTCAAGATTATTTCACTCATATCAAGCCGATCGTTAATCAGAGGCGGGTGAAAACCAGAGTACCCAGAGAAAAACCACCTGACCGTCCATTGCAGAACTTGGCGGCTCACATGTGACCCGAGACAGGCTCGAATCCACGGGTTGCATAATACACTTACTAGCACAGTTATATTTTCCCAGCGTATTAGTACAATATTGATTTTCTCCACCTTCCTCTCATCCAACCACCCCTAATAATTTGCTTAATACACTTACTAGCACAATTATATTTTCCTGGTGTATTAGTACAATATTGATTTTCTCCACATGGATAAGACTCTTCACATTCATTTATATCTGAAAAGATACACATACACCACAACCTCGTTATAACACGGTTTGTTACAACAAAGTTTAGATATAACACGGTTTCAAGATGGAGCCCAAAAATGTATAGATTTTATAGACATGGTTTCAAGATGGATCCCAAAAATGTATAGATTATATAGACATGGTTTCAAGATGGATCCCAAAAATGTATAGATTATATTGACATGGTTTCAAGATGGATCCCAAAAATGTATAGATTATATAGAACCAGAGATTCAACTTCGGTGAAGTTGATGTCGCACCTGCTCCCCACCTGCCCCACACAAAAAAATTAAAAGTTTATTTAAGACAGAAGAAATGAATATAGGGCTTTGAGAAGAATCCATAGCCTATATATGTGAGGTAAAAAACTGACTAAGTTCACAATGTGGAAAAAGTGAAAAAAATTAATCCCAAGATAAAGTCCAAACCACATGCACATCCTAATACCATAGCAAAAACACACACAAAGTTTCAAAATGATCAATATAAAACTGTAAGAGGAGTTGCGATGACAAGGGGTACCTATCGTATATCAACTGAAGCTTAAAAAGACGGACAAATGGACTGACAGAAACTTGCACGTTTATGTCTTCCTGCTAAGCAGGTACGACAAAAATGACTAAGTTCACAATGTGCAAAAAGTGAGAAAAATTAATTCGAAGATTAAGTCCAAACCACATGCGCATCCTCATACCATGCCGAAAGCACATACAAATTTTCCAAATGATTGGTATAAAAGTGTAGGAGGAGTTGCGACTTCAAGAGGTACCAACCCAATACCAATTGAAGGTTAAAAATGACTAAGTTCACAATCTGGAAAAAGTGACAAAAATTGATTCGAAGATTAAGTCCAAACCATATGCCCATCCTCATACCAAGGGGAAAGCACATGCAAAGTTTCCAAATGATCAGTATAAAAGTGTAAGAGGAGTTGCGATGACAAGAGGTACGTATCGCATACCTAAAAATGACTAAGTTCACAATATGGAAAAAGTGACAAAAATTGATTCGAAGATTAAGTCCAAACCACATGCGCATCCTCATACCATGCCGAAAGCACATACAAATTTTCCAAATGATTGGTATAAAAGTGTAGGAGGAGTTGCGATGACAAGAGGTACCAACCCAATACCAATTGAAGGTTAAAAATGACTAAGTTCACAATCTAGAAAAAGTGACAAAAATTGATTCGAAGATTAAGTCCAAACCATACGCGCATCCTCATACCAAGGGGAAAGCACATGCAAAGTTTCCAAATGATCAGTATAAAAGTGTAAGAGGAGTTGCGATGACAAGAGGTACGTATAGCATACCTAAAAATGACTAAGTTCACAATATGGAAAAAGTGACAAAAATTGATTCAAAGATTAAGTCCAAACCACATGCGCATCCTCATACCATGCCGAAAGCACATACAAATTTTCCAAATGATTGGTATAAAAGTGTAGGAGGAGTTGCGATGACAAGAGGTACCAACCCAATACCAATTGAAGGTTAAAAATGACTAAGTTCACAATCTGGAAAAAGTGACAAAAATTGTTCGAAGATTAAGTCCAAACCATATGCGCATCCTCATACCAAGGAGAAAGCACATGCAAAGTTTCCAAATGATCAGTATAAAAGTGTAAGAGGAGTTGCGATGACAAGAGGTACGTATCGCATACCTAAAAATGACTAAGTTCACAATATGGAAAAAGTGACAAAAATTGATTCGAAGATTAAGTCCAAACCACATGCGCATCCTCATACCATGCCGAAAGCACATACAAATTTTCCAAATGATTGGTATAAAAGTGTAGGAGGAGTTGCGATGACAAGAGGTACCAACCCAATACCAATTGAAGGTTAAAAATGACTAAGTTCACAATCTGGAAAAAGTGACAAAAATTGATTCGAAGATTAAGTCCAAACCATATGCGCATCCTCATACCAAGGGGAAAGCACATGCAAAGTTTCCAAATGATCAGTATAAAAGTGTAAGAGGAGTTGCGATGACAAGAGGTATGTATCGCATACCTAAAAATGACTAAGTTCACAATATGGAAAAAGTGACAAAAATTGATTCGAAGATTAAGTCCAAACCACATGCGCATCCTCATACCATGCCGAAAGCACATGCAAAGTTTCCAAATGATCGGTCTAAAAGTGTAGGAGGAGTTGCGATGACAAGACATCCAGTGTAAAATGTTGACGGAATGACGGACGGATGGACAGACCACCGGACCGACGGAAGGAAACTTGCACGCCTATGTCTTCCTGCTAAAGCAGGTGAGACAAAAATTATAACATGGTTGTTTAACTAACAAGGTTTCTGCTTTGGACCCCATTAAAAGTGTTATAAAGAGGTTGTGGTGTATATCGTATTAACCCTAAATATTGGGACACCTCAACTCTTTACCACCCTTTTCCTAAAATTTGAAAAAGTACAATTTTGCTACCCAATGTTGTGTCTAAAAATAGCTAGATGATTGGCAAACAGTGTAGACCCTGATGAGAAGCCCCGTTCTGTGGCATCTCATCTGGGTCTGCACAGTTTGCTCAGGCATATCTGTCCACATATGACATATGACATCAAACTGGGTAGTCGGACTTCAATGTCTCAAACACCTCTGGGACAATAAAAATTTGTTTGAGATAGCCATGCAGAGTCAATCATAGGCATAATGGGAAATCGTTTCAATCCACTATTAACCCTTATCTTGCTGAATATTCATTTAAGCCACACCCATTTCTGTCTATCAACCAATCAAATTACTTTATGTAATTTATTGCTACAAATTCATAAAATGAATGCCAAACAGTGTAGATCCTGATCAGATGGCTTCTTAGAAGCCATCTGATCTGGATCTACACTATTTGCAAAGATAGGGGTTTTCGTGAACAGCAAGATAAGGGTTAAATAATGTTATTTATCAAATAATTTTGAATTGGTGTCTGAGGACTGCTGTATTGAACCGAGGTCCAAGGCCGAGGCCAATACAGCTGACCGAAGACCTGTAACTGGGCCAAAACAAAATTACTTAATGACAATTTTATTTATTGACGCAATTAAAAAACATGATTTATGATTTTTGACCTCTTAATGCTGGTTGACCTGGTGTAATACAGGCTAGTCAATTAATAAATTAAAGGTATGGTGTGTGTACTTAACCCTTTTTGTACCAAATGGAACATTCCCACTTATATATAGCAGGAGTCCATTTTGAAATGTAGGGGTGTCAGGTTGTGTTTTCTTCAAAATTTATTTGGGAAAAGGCTTAAATTTTTGCTAAGAGTGTAGGCCCCTGATCAGACGCTGCGTTCTGTGGCTTCTGATCTGGGCCTGCACTGTTTGCCAATTACCCGTTTTGGAATTTCCGGTACAAAAAGGGTTAATACATGTGTATGGATATCTTGAGCTTTTGAAAGAATTCTCTTGAGCGAGTTCGAAATAGTCATGGTGATCATGTCATCAGTGTTTGAGCCATAGAATACTGTTCATGTGTTTTCAAGAGTTTTTACCACTAGCCCAGAACCTGCAACATCTGACTGTGTACCAACACTGTTTGCAACCACCCCCGCCCATCGGGGCTTGAAGTATAGATGGGCTGCATGATGCATCCACGCAGAGCTGAAACCGACCCACACATGAGTACTGGTAAACCCCTTAGAGGATCTAAGCCTGTCCAGGAACCGCAGTGTGAGTCTGACCATCCATGCTTATAAATATTGGTTTCAATGGGCGACAGGGCTTTAGATGTCATTTCATCTCAATGTCGGGTAAAAGTCCCACAAAATTGGAAGCAACGTCTCCAAAATGAACTATACTATGTTGATGGGGGTGTTAAACCTCAAATCAAACAAACACTGTTTGCAACCGTTAGTATTTCTGGTTTAGCAAGATAAGAGTTAATTTTTGAGACAAAAGTTTAGTCAGCCATGAAGAATCCTGACCTGTTACAATATGTACTCATTTACCTTAAAAAGTAAAATCCATTAATTGGCAAATCACTACCACAACAATCCTAGATTTGAGGACTAGCTGTAATTCTCCTAAAATTTTACCAAATTGGTTTCATGATCCAGCAAGGAGTCCAAAAAGTGCAGATGGAATGGCAAACAGGACAGACCCTGATCAGACTGCTCCTTCAGGAGCAGTCTGATCTGGGTCCTGATTGAGCAGTCTGATCTGGGTCTGCACTGTTTGCTTAGGCCTTTCTCTCTAAATACTTAGGATCATTACGGTAGCTGTATTATATTTTGCTTCTACCAAAATTACCTACCAATAAGCTGGCCTCACCTGCTCAGTAATCAGGAAGCCGCAGGTTCGATACCAGGTCGGCAACATTTTCCCCCAAAGATTGATCATGGAATCTTCATCTGATTCAAGAAGAGGAGTTGTCAGTTTCTAGCAAAAAAAAGTGCACTGGCATCCGAGTAAGCTTTTGTTTGTTTTTGTTTTATTTGAGGTTTAACATCCCCGTCAACACTGAAAAGGTCATTTTGGAGACGTTGCTTCCAATTTTGTGGGACTTTAACCCGACATTGAGATGAAATGACATCTCAAGCCCTGTCACCCAATGCAACCAATAGGGCTTATAAGCATGGACGGACCGACTCGCACCGCTTTGCCTGGGCGGGCTTAGATCCTCTAAGCAGTTTACCAGTATTCATGTGTGGTTGGTTTCAGCTCTGTGTGGAAGCATCATGCAGCCCATTTATTTCTTCAAGCCCAAATGGGCGGGGGCCGGGTGAGCTACTGAGGCCGATGTAATGCGGTATTTGTTCGCATACTAAATCCACTAGTGGAATACTGGAAACAATGCATGGCTTTATATTATGATAGACAAGCCTGTAGATCTGGTGTAAGATCTGCCATGCGTGAAGCAAGCCAGCTACCTAGAAGGCGGCCCATTTATGTGGACGTTGCCCCTGTACCTGCACGTTAATAAAAAATCCGTTGATGATGATAATGATGATGTACTGGTTAGCAGCTTATGTATAAGTCTGCCCAGGAAAACTGTGGTTAGGCATATAAACTTGCTTGATATCACCTAAACTGTTTGACTGGGCCGTTAAAACTCCAAACAAACTTACCAATACAACCCTCCTCTTCCGATGCTCGCCAACCATTTTTACATTCATCACATCCTTTAGGCCCTGCCTCCCAACATGTTGATTTACATGACTCATGACATGCTGCAAACAAATAACATTTTGTCTCAACCCTTTTTGTACCAAATGGAATCTTCCTACTTATACAATAAAATTCTGCTATTAAGACCACCTAACATCAAGACTTATTCTGCTTTAAAAAGCTGATTTAGAAGGGTCCAGTTATTCTGTCTATGTGTTTTCTGTGCATGGTGTCACCTGGTCAGGGACCACCTTTGGGACTGTTCAAAAGTGGTCTTAAAGACCACTTTTGAACAGTCCAAAAGGTTGTCTTATTATAGGAATTTTACTGTCTATACCCGGAGTCCATTCCAAAATTAAGGCGTGTCAGGTTGCGTTTTCTTCAAAATTTACTTGGAAAAGGGCTTAACTTTCCGCAAACAGTGAAGGCCCTGATCAGATGCCCCATTCTGCGGCGTCTGATCTGGGCCTGCACTGTTTGCCAATTACCCGTTTTGCGGTTTCTGGTACAAAGTGGGTTAATATCATGATTATCAGACAAGACCAGAGAATGTGTAAGAAAAGTAAGGATCTCCCCCCCCCCCCCCCCCCCAGTGGAATTCATTTCTGCTGACCGTTCCAAGGCGGTTCTTCTGACGGGGTTTATTTTTGTTATGGTTTGTCTTTTGGTGTTTGTGACGCTTATATTTATTTATATTACTTTATTTATTAGCCTATTGGCCATTTTGTGGGAAAGTAACTGTCCTTTTGGCTTTCCGCTATTGATGTTTCCATTAGGGTCTGTTGTTTCATGTTTGTGTTTCTTTCCCTTTGGTGTCTCTGATGGGAACTGTGGGTTAATTGTATTGATTCCTGATCATTGCCTCCACTTCTATTTAACCCTTTTTGTACCAAATGGAATCTTCCCCCTTATATATAGAGGAGTCCACTATAAAATTTAGGTGCGCATAGCTGAACTTTTTGCAAATAATGTAGGCCCTGATCAGACATAGTGTTCTGTGGTGGCTGATCTGGGCCTGCACTGTTTGCAAGGGTACCCGTTTTGGGGTTTCCGGTACAAAAAGTGTTAAGAATAAGTTTTCTGATTTCTTGAAAAAAAAAAAAAAACACATGCTGTGGTTACTTGTTAGCATCGCTTCAATGAGGCAACTCTGACAAGTAATCATAACATAGATTTCTGAAGAGGACTTAACCCTTATCTTGCTGTTCTAGACAACTCCTAACTTTGCAAACTGTTTGGCGTTCAGTATATGAATTTGTAGCAATAAATTACATCAAGTAATTGCCGGCCTCTGTAGCTCAGTCGGTAGCGCGTCTGACTGGTGATCAGGAGGACGCGGGTTCGACTCCCGCCGGGGTCGGCAACATTCTTTCATGGAGATTGAACATGAAATCTTTTCTACGGTCATTCTCTCCCTTCCGCTGATTCAAGAAGGGCAGTTGTCAGTTTCTGGCGAAAGAATGTGCACTGTATTGGTTAACCGCTTACGTATAAGCCTGCCCAGGAAAGTGTGGACAGGTAAACTGACCGGCTCAAAAATTACCTAAATAGTGTTGACTGGGCCGTTAAACTCCAATACAAACAAACATTAAGTAATCTGATTGGTTGATAGACAGAAATGGGTGTGGCTTAAATGAATATTCAGCAAGATAAAGGTTAAGAGAACTTCCCCTGAATTGTACGTTAAACTCCTACTGCTCCTTATCTATCATGTAGGAATTGAATTTTTTATGTACTGTGTACCACATAACAGATGCCTATGGTTTAATAAAGGCACAGATTTTGTGTTGATCATGATGGCACAATCAGATGTGCCATTTTGTTTGTTTTGAATTTCTGTAATTAAACAGTAATGCGGTATTCATTTGCATATTTAACCCTTATCTTGCTGTTCACGACCACCCCTATCTTTACAGTGTAGATCCAGATCAGATGGCTTCTGAAGAAGCCATCTGATCAGGATATTCACTGTTTGGCATTCAGTTTATGAAATTGTAGCAATATATTACATCAAGTAATTTGATTGGTTGATAGACAGAAATGGGTGTGGCTTAAATGAATATTCAGCAAGACAATGGTTAAGAGAACTTCCCCTGAATTGTACTTGAAACTCCTTCTGCCCCTTATCTATCATGCAGGAATTGAATTTTTTATGTACTGTGTACCACATAACAGATGCCTATGGTTTTTTGAAGGCACAGGTGTTGTGTTGATCACCATGGCACAATCAGATGTGCCATTTTGCTTGTTTTGAATTTCTGTAGTATTACAGTAATGCGGTATTCATTTGCATATTTAACCAATTTAGTACCAGAAACTCCAAAACGAGTACCCTGGCAAACAGTACAGGCACAGATCAGACGCCGCAGAATGCAGGGTCTGATCAGGGCCTACACTGTTTGTTAAAAGTTCAGCCATTTTCCAAACCAATTTTGAAGAAAAAACAACCTGACACCCTAAATTTTGAAATGGACTCCTGGTATACATAAGGAGGAAGATTCCATTTGGTACAAAAAGGGTTAATCCACTAGTGGATTCCTGAAAATAATGCATGGCTTTATTCCATTCCTGTGCTACAACTTATGTGATAATATTAGAATCTTATATGAGTCCGAGGGGTGGATAATAAAAAACTGTCCCAGGGGTCACTGTTCTGCATGGATTCTGGACAGTCATCCTGAGAGACAGATTTTTCTATCTAACCCTCACACCCATGATAGATTCTTTTTCTTGCATACCTTTCATTTTTTTAATGAAGTCACTTCCATTGTCAACGTCTGCCATATTTGGTGACAACAATGTGATGTTTTGGCGTCACTGAACGTCAAACTTAACAATAGCATATGTATCGTCGTTTTCAACCAATGCACATAATAACACATGAAAATTCTCATTTTTATCCAATTCCTGTGTAGGATAAGAATTTCTATCCCAGGTTAGAGCCCAGGATTTCCTTATTTGGTGTGCAAGAAAAAAGAATCTCATAATCCTGGTCATTTCATGTGAAATTTTCGAAACTCACAAAAGGCTTGTTTAAAAAATTTCATATGAAATGACTGCTTGTGTAAGGTACTCTTAACCCTTTTGTACCAAATGGAATCTTCCTCCTTATATAAAACAGGAGTCCATTTCAAAATTTAGGGGCGTGAGCCTGTCAGGCTGTGTTTCCTTCAAAATTAATTTGGAAAATTTTGTTTTGTTTGATTTGAGGTTTAACGTCCCCGTCAACACTGTAAAAGTCATTTTGGAGACTTTGCTCCAAATTTTGTGGGACTTTTACCCGACATTGAGATGAAATGACATCTCAAGCCCTGTTGCCCAATGAAACCAATAGGGTTTATAAGCATGGACGGTCCGACTCGTGCGCCAGCTTTGTCTGAGCAGGCTTAGATCCTCTAAGCGGTTACCAGTACTCGTGGGCGGGTCGGATTCGGCTCTGCGTGATAGCATCGTGCAGCCCATATATTTTTTCAAGCCCCCATGGACTGGGCCGCAATAATTTGGAAAAAGGCTGATTTTTTGCAAACAGTGTAGTTCCTGAACAGACGCCGCGTTCTGCGGCGTCTGATCTGGGCCTCAACTGTTTGCCAATTACCCCTTTAGGGGTTTACGGTACTAAAAAGGTTAATTCATAGTCTCAGTGGCAAGTTCAAACCTTTTCCTTTGGAGAGGACTTACGGGCCTCCGTGGCCTAGTCAGAGCTCTTGGAAACGCAGGATTCTGGGTATTTTACGACAACTTTTTGCCGTTGTACGCATAATATTCACTATCAGCGATTCTTATGTACGCATGTTTTTTTATTGCGGCACGCTTCCAAAATTACAGATGGGGTAAATTCAGAAGCTAATTTTGGCTGCTTATGCAATACCAGTAAAAGATCAAATGCGGCGCCGCTTTTTATGTTGAATGCACACATGCCGCAAATCAGTAGGAGTGTCCTATATTGACAGGTATTTTTGCACCAGCCTGTGGGAGAGACGATATTGGAAAGTGGTCGCGGCACGTGTTAAAAATGATTGTACCTTTTTAATCTCGCCGCGCTTATCCCTGTGTTATTATGGATTACAATTAATTAGTTTACTGATTGATGAAAGCATGAATCATCAATGGATTAAAATTAGTCGGTAAAATATCACATTTAGTTAAATCAGGGTTATGGCGAAGACGATATAATTGACAAATTACCAATGTCATGAATTTTCGTGATTACACGATTGTATTTTTATCGCTCTGTCAAAGAGTGTTTCGATGTTTACTGGTGAAAACAAGAGGCCCATGGGCCACTACGCTCACCAGAGGTCATGTGGTTTATACCATATACAAGCAAGGTGCCCATCTTGGTCATGTGACAATACCACGAATAATGTTTAATTGCCTCACCCCCATAGCGGCTTTTCATGTAATTTGGTTTCAATCAGCACAGCTCTTTTACTGGAGAAGAAGATAAAAATACTGAATCAGAGCCATCCGAGACAAGTGTCAGTAATGAGCTTGGACTTTTGGAATGGATAAACTTCCATTCAGCTAACTGCAAATATCATTTTTGATGTCACAGCCTACCAGGCAATCAGAAATATCCACTTCTTTGCCATTTTTCCATAAACAGGTCAAGGTCAACCAAAGGTCATCATTTGAACAAACTTGGTAGGGCCAGAGTCCCTGATGCTGCATACCAAGTTTCAAGCTCATCGGCCATTCGGTTCTTGAGAATAAGATTTTTAAAGGTTTTTACCATATATGGGCAAGGCGGCCCATATTGGTCATGTGAGGCAGTCCTCACCAACAAATTTTCGTTCCCTCATTCCATAGAGGCTCCACATGTTATTTGGTTTCAACTGGCCAAGTAGTTTAAGTGAAGAAGAAGATAAAAATACTGAATCTGAGGCGTCCTGGACAAAGGTCGGTAAATGACCTTGACCTTTGGAACTGATAAACTTCCATTCATCAGAAGGTAAATACCATTTCTGATGACACTAGCTAATATACAATCAGAAAAATCCACTGTTTTGCCCTTTTTCCATACAAATGTCTAATTGACCAAATTTGACCTTGACGTAAAATAGGTCAAGGTCAACCTAAGGTCATAGTTTGAACAAATTTGGTATGGCCAGAGTCCCTGATGCTGTATACCAAGTTTTAAGATCATCGGCCATTCGGTTCTTGAGAAGAAGATTTTTAAATGTTTTTACCATATATGGACATGGGGGCCATATTGCTCATCTGACCCAGTCCTCACGAATCAACTTTCATTCCCTCATTCCATAGAGGCTCCACATGTAATTTGGTTTCAATTGGCCCAGTAGTTTAAGTGAAGAGGAAGATAAAAATACTGAATCTGAGGCATCCTGGACAAAGGTCGTAAATGACCTTGACCTTTGGAACTGATAAACTTCCATTCAGCTGATTGTAAATACCATTTCTGATGCCACTAGCTAACACAGTCAGAAAAATCCACTGTTTTTGCCATTTTTCCATACAAATGTCTAAGTGACCAAATTTGACCTTGACGTAAAACAGGTCAAGGTCAACCTAAGGTCATCATTTGAACAAACTTGGTAGGGCCAGAGTCCCTGATGCTGTATACCAAGTTTCAAGATCATAGGCCATTCGGTTATTGAGAAGAAGATTTTTAAAGATTTTTACCATATATGGGCATGGCGGCCATATTGGTCATCTGACCCAGTCCTCACGAATCAACTTTCATTCCCTCATTCCATAGAGGCTCCATATGTAATTTGCTTTCAATTGGCCCAGTAATTTAAGTAAAGAGGAAGATAAAAATACTGAATCTGAGGCGTCCTGGACAAAGGTCGGTAAATGACCTTGACCTTTGAAACTGATATACTTCCATTCAGCTGATTGCAAATACCATTTCTGATGCCACTAGCTAACACAGTCAGAAAAATCCACTGTTTTGCCATTTTTCCATACAAATGTCTCAGTGACCAAATTTGACCTTGACGTAAAACAGGTCAAGGTCAACCGAAGGTCATCATTTGAACAAACTTGGTAGGGCCGAGTCCCTGATGCTGCATACCAAGTTTCAAGATCATCGGCTATTCAGTTCTTGAGAAGAAGATTTTTAAAGGTTTTTACCATATATGGGCATGGCGGCCATATTGGTCATGTGACCCAGTCCTCCCGAACAAACTTTCGTTCCCCCTTCCCATAGAGGCTCCACATGTAATTTGATTTCAATTGGCCGAGTAGTTTCAGAGGAGATGTTGTTTGAAAATGTTGACGACGCAGACGACGACGACGACGGACAATGCCTATACTATAAGCTCCCCCGGAGCCTTCGGCTCTGGTGAGCTAAAAATGTCTGTAATTCTTCAAAATACAATTATTTTAACAATTACAGGAAGTAAGACTTAGTTAGGATGCTTACCCATACGTATTTGTTTACACCAATTAAAAATTAAATGCTAGTGTCACCTACATGTACGTCCGAATTTGAAAGCACAAATATGGCTGTATAGAATGCTGCTTTTCTGATCTGGGTTTAGATTAATTATATATGCTGTTATCCTAATACAACATGATTTTTATGATGTGTTTTCGCTAAATCGGAGCCACTGCATGTTTTTTTTTTTTTGTTGTTGTTTTTGTGTTTTTCTGTGGGGGTGGGGGTGGGGGGGGGGGGGAGAGTGGGTATTACTGGGATAAACATTATTTTCCTAATATTTCTACAAAACATCAGATTGTGGGTGCTTCATAGACACATCGGTGAAATAGTTCTGACTTAGTACCCACAATCTACACGTTTTGAACAAAGTTATTAAATGCATACATGTATATCAGAAAAAGAAAGTATAGTTATTTATATGGATGTGTAGCCTGATAATAAGATTTTTTGTCTATGTTCTATGGGCGATCAAGATCAGAACTCCGATTTTTTATGTGAGAATCCAACTTTTTTACCTGTGAATCCAACTTTTTACAAGGAAGGATTCCTGGAATCCGGTTTTCAAAATCCTAGTGAGAGCTCTGCTAGTGGATTAGAGCGCCGACTCTTAATCATTAGGACTCTCACCGCTGTGGTTCGAGCCTCGCTCGGGTCACATGTGAGAAGCCAAGTTCTGCAACAAAAGGTCAGGTGGTTTTTCTCCTGGTACTCCGGTTTTCGCACACCTCTGATTAACGATCGGCTCGATGTGAGTGAAATAATCTTGAAAGGGCCATAAAACCGAAACCAAAAAACAAGAGGGCCATGATGGCCCTGGATCTCTCACCTGATCCTATTGTACAAACGGAATTGTGGGTAATATATGGTGGAGTGGAGGGTTTGAGCAATTTTGGTTGGACCCAAAGACCGTTTCTGTGAAATTAATTCAAAATCAGTCTGCCTGTTTAGGAGCAGAAGTCATTTTGAGAAGTAAAAGTCAATTTTGATGAAATGACATCTCAAGCCCTGCCGCCCAATGAAACCAATGGGGTTTAAAACTGAACAGTTTGAGCAATTTTGGTAGAGGATCCCCCAAGGAACCTTCCAGTGAAATAATTTTAAAATCCATCCACTGGTTAAGGAGAAAAAGTCATTTAAAGCTTTTTCTATTTTTAGCTCTGGCGGCCATTTTGTTCACCCGAGCGGAACGGTTGGGCAATTTTGGTAGAGGGTCACCGAAGGAACATCCCTGTGAAGTAATTTCAAAATCCATCCACTAGTTAAGGAGAAAAAGTCATTTAAAGCTTTTTCTATTTTTAGCTCTGGTGGCCATTTTGTTCACCCGAGCGAAACGGTTTGAGCAATTTTGGTAGAGGGTCACCCAAGGAACATTCCTGTCAAGTAATTTCGAAATCCATCCACTGGTTAAGGAGAAGAAGTCCTTTAAAGGTTTTTCTATTTTTAGCTCTGGTGGCCATTTTGTTCACCCGAGCGGATTGGTTTGAGCAATTTTAGTAGAGAGGCACCCAAGAAACCTTCCTGTGCAATAATTTCAAAATCCATCCACTGGTTAAGGAGAAGAAGTTGTTTAAAGGTTTTTCTATTTTTAGCTCTGGTGGCCATTTTGTTCACCAGAGCTGAACGGTTTGAGCAATTGTGGTAGAGGGTCATCCAAGGAACATTCCTGTGAAACAATTTCAAAATCCATCCACTTGTTAAGCAGGAGAAGTCGTTTAAAGAATTTTCTATTTTTAGCTCTTGCGGCCATCTTGTTCACCCAAGCGGAACAGTTTGAACAATTTTGGTAGAGGATCACCCAAGGAGCATTCCTGTGAAATTAGATCAAAATCTGTCCAGCAGTTTGGGAGGAGATGTTGTTTGAAGCAAAAGTTGACGACGGACGGACGCACGCACGGACGACGGACAAAGACTGATCCCGAAAGCTCACCTTTAGCACTTCGTGCTCAGGTGAGCTAAAAACAAGATGTGTTTGTGGAACACGAACATGTCCCCGGGCATGGTCATTTTTTATTCAAAGTTGCTCATAGTTCAAGATGTTTGTTTGTGTGGGAAGCCCTTGACACAAGAAACTTACATGACAAATATGAACGCTTTATCTTAAACGGTTCAAAAGTTGTGAACAATAATATTTTTTCTTTAAAGAAGGTCAAGGTCACAGGTCAAAACAATTTGCATGAATGTAAAGCTCTTGTCACAAGGGACCTACATGCCAAATATTAAGGCCCTATCTTAAACGGTTCAAAAGTTATGAACAATTTTATTTTTTCTTTTAAGTAGGTCAAAGGTCAAGGTCATGGTCCAAACATTTTGCATAAATGAAAAGCTCTAATAAGGGGGAACCTACATGCCAAATATGAAAGTTATGACCAAAAATGTTAATTTTTTTAAGTAGGTCAAAGGTCAAGGTCACAGGTCAAAATTTTTGTATGAATGTAAAGCGTTTGTCACAAGAAACCTACATGCTAAATATGAAGGCTGTATCTCAAACGGTTCAAAAGTTATGACCAATGTTAACTTTTTCTTTTATGTAGGTCAAAGGTCAAGGTCACAGGTCAAAATGTTTGGTGTGAATGTGAAGCTCTTGTCACAAGGAACCTACATGCAAAATATGAAGGCTCTATCTCAAACCGTTCAAAAGTTATGACCAAAATGTTATTTTTTTATTTTAAGTAGGTCAAAGGTCAAGGTCACAGGTCAAAATTTTTGCATGAATGTAAAGCTTTGTCACAAGGAACATACATGCTAAATATGAAGGCTGTATCTCAAACGGTTCAAAAGTTATGACCAATGTTAACTTTTTCTTTTATGTAGGTCAAAGTCACAGGTCAAAAATTTTGTGTGAATGTAAAGCTCTTGTCACAAGGAACCTACATGCAAAATATGAAGTCTCTATCTCAAACCGTTCAAAAGTTATGTCCAAAATGCAGTGTTCAATCTAGGCTGCGCCACTGCGCCCGCATTTTACACGGGGGCGCACTTGAGATCATTCAATGGGCCAGTCGGGCGCAACTGTAGAATATAGAGACTGTTCCTTTTAGAGTTCATTTTTGCGATTTTTTGACAATTTTTTGACTGCCTGGTGCATATTATTGAGTTAATCAAAAACCGCATGTTGCCCAATCAAAATAACTTAGAAAAACATTTTGTTTTATCTGTTTAACTAGTAACAATTCTTATTTTTTAAACCCAAATCGATGATTTGTTTACCGGGGATGCGGCCATGTTCTGTTCTGTTGTTCGGTATACTTGTGTGCGCCAGGCGGCTTACGTGATATTCGTGTGCGCCGTGCGGCTCATGCTAAATACCGGACCGAAATACCGCAAAATACCGAGGCGGGTGCTATTTATTATAGAGTTCTTTTCTTCCAGGCATTCATTCTAAATAAAACATGCGTTTAGCTCTTGAGGAAGACACTTTATCCAAATTACTTTGTACAGGTTAAATGAGCAAATATGACCAACTCAGTATTAGAAAATGGATAGATAGACTAAACTCCGTTCAGAAAATCTGAATCATCGATTTTTTCGTTTCTCGCTTTTAATACTCATTTCAGCCCATACATCACTATGGGAAAGTTTTAGACCTCACCCTCCGCCGATTTCTCCAGCAAGTCGTGTGCCTCTGCGACAGATAGGTAAGGCTGTGATTATTTGGAGAAAATCGCAAAATCTATATTTTCTTTCACAGACGAAGACATTCTGACAGGTTCGACACACCCTTTTAAACCATATATAGAAGTGGTTACTGCTCTTGTACATTACAAGGGCGTCTATATTTTATTTGCACGATCACTCCATGGAAAAGCATTAGCTGTGACACCACATCTGATATCGGTATAATTCTTTTTGACGACTGTTGACAGCACATCGCGCTAGTGACTCCCCGTTCCTAGTGAGCCTTTATCTAGCCATTCGAATATAAGGTGTGTCGCAATTGCATATCTATTTATAAAGTGCGTCTCATGGATTTGAATATTTATTATTTTACCTGACAATCATCGTCAAATGGACTTAGTCTGTGCTCCCATTTCTTTGTTTTGCAATTTTCTCCAAATAATCACAGCCTTTCCTGACTGTCGCAGAGGCATACGACTTGCTGGAGAAATCGGCGGAGGGTGAGGTCTTAAACTTTCCCAGAGTGATGTATGGGCTAAAATGAGTATTAAAAGGGAGAAACGAAAAAATCGATGATTCAGATTTTCTGAACGGAGTTTAATAAAATACATTTTGTCTGTGATGTTTAACTCATTTTTTGTCCATTTTTTTATCATGCAGCCAAATCCAAAAGAAAAATCTGGCAACTTTATATAGTATAATTTAAGGGCCCCCTAAGTTTTCAAATGACCCCCTTTTCCAAGGCCTGTGGACCCGGAGGGCCCCAAAACTCCAAATCCTAGATTGAACACTGAAATGTTATTTTTTTTAATTTTAAGTAGGTCAAAGGTCAAGGTCACAGGCCATTTTTTTTTTGCATGAATGTAAAGCTTTTGTCACAAGGCATATACATGCTAAATATGAAGGCTGTATCTCAAGTGGTTCAAAAGTTATGACCAATGTTATTTTTTTATTTTAAGTAGGTCAAAGGTCAAGGTCAAGGTCACAGGTCAAAATTTTTGCATGAATGTAAAACTTTTGTCACAAGGAACATACATGCTAAATATGAAGGCTGTATCTCAAACGGTTCAAAAGTTATGACCAATGTTAACTTTTTCTTTTATGTAGGTCAAAGGTCCTTTTATGCAGGTCAAAGGTCAAGGTCACAGGTCAAAATTTTTTGTGTGAATGTAAAGCTCTTGTCACAAGGAACCTACATGCAAAATATGAAGTCTCTATCTCAAACCGTTCAAAAGTTATGACCAAAATGTTATTTTTTTAATTTTAAGTAGGTCAAAGGTCAAGGTCACAGGTCAAATTTTTTTGCATGAGTGTAAAGCTTTTGTCACAAGGAATATACATGCTAAATATGAAGGCTGTATCTCAAGTGGTTCAAAAGTTATGACCAATGTTATTTTTTTCTTTTAAGTGGGTCAAAGGTCAAGGTCATGGTCACAGGTCAAATTTTTTTGCAAGAATGTGAAGGTCTTGTCACAAGGAACCTTCAGGCCAAATATGAAAGCTCTAGCTCAAGCGGTTCAAAAGTTATGGCCAACGTTAAAGTTGTCCATGTACAAACCAACAAACCTACAAACCAACAAACAAACAAACAGACAGGGCAAAACAATATGTCCCCGCTATCGCTACCGGGGACATAAAAAAAATTGACAGATGACTTTAAACTCACCTAAACATATTGTATGGGTATCATTTTTCTCAGCCTCAAAGTATTTGTCTGTACAATCATCACAGAGATCTCCTTTATACCCAGAATTACATTTACATTTTCCATTCCCAGCTCTAGTGCCTTCACCCTGAAAATATTCAAACTCAGCATAGCCCCAGATAAGGAGGAGATGGACGAGTCCATTTCATAATCTCAGGGGTGAAAGGATTATGACAGATTTGACTTTAAATAGATCAATAATAAAGAGAAACTAGAAATGGTGTTTGTAAAACACAATGCCCCCAACCATATGCTTGCCCGAAAATGCCCAATTTTCCAAGGGCCATAACCAAATGCATGTGTGTGTGGGTGGGTGTGTGCATGCATGCATGAGTAGTACATGCATGTACATGTATGCATGTAAGTTACATGCATGTGTGCATGAGTGTATGTGTGCTTGCATGCATGCATGTGTGAGTGATTGCATTTATGCATAAGTGTATGTGCATGCATGCATAAGTGCATGCACATGCATGTATGTGTGCATGCATGTATGAGGGCATGCATGCATGTGTGCATGCATGCATGTGTGCATGCAAGTATGTGTGTGCCTGAATCTGTACAAGCATGTGTGAGTGTGTGTGTGTGCATGCATGCATATGTGCATGCATGAGTGTATGTGTGCATGCATGCATGTGTGTGCATATATGCATTAGTGTGTGTGCATGCATGCATGCACATGCATCTGCATGCATGTATGTGCATGTGTATGTGTGCATTCATGCATGCATGTGTGTGTGCAAGCATGAGTGTGTGTGTGCATGCATGTGTTCTTACATGCCTGCAATGTGTGAGTGTTTGTATTTAAGCATAAGTGTTTGTGCATGTGCATGCAAGTATGTGTATGAGCATGCATGCATGAGTGCATGCAAGCATGTTTGTGCATGCATGTGTACATGCATGTATGTGTGAGTGCATGCACATGCATGCATACCTGTATGAGTGGGTATGCATGCGTGCATGCATGCATGCATGTAAGCATGTGTGTGCATACATGTGTATATATGCACATCATGAGTGTGCATGCATGTGTGCATATGCATGTGTACATTTTTGCATGTGTGCATGTTTTTTCACATGCATGTATACATGCGTAAGTCTGCATGCATGCATGAGTGTGTGCCTGCATGCGTGTTTGCATAAGAGTTTGTATGTATGTATGTATGTATGTATGTATGTATGTATGTATGTATGTATGTATGTATGTTACGTGCAGAAAAAATGCAATATCCCCAACCTCTAACAACTAGGGGCATAATAACTGTTTGTGTGTGTTTATGAAGAAAAAAAAAAGAAAAAGAAAAAAAATACCAGTCCTCCACCGAGGTTTGAACTCAGGCCCCTCAGATTCATTGTCCACAAACTGATTCGTAGTCCAGCACTCTAACCACTACACTGGCACACGGCTCATAAGATCTGCTTTTCACAATGTACTAAGTTCACAATGTACAAATACCCAAAGTGACAAAGGGTCGTAACTCATGAAGTATTTTTCGGAATTTAGTCAAACTTGAATCAGGTCACCTACTCATCACCACCAATCTATCACACTGGTAAAGGCAAGCGCGTAGGGCAAGGAACAAACCCACAGGATAAGGAATATTTTCCGCTCCGGATAAGGAAGAAAATGGCGGAATCGGCATCACAAGTACAGGTTTGTTGTTGTTCTATATCTCGTGTTATGGTTACTAATCAATACGGCTGCTCACATTAGCTTCACGGAAGACACATATTATTCACAAATTTATCTTCAATGTTCCGAATGCGACAGATACAGCCAGTCAAATGGAGAACCGGACACAGTGTAGCTACTCAACCACGAAATCTCATTATTTTACATGAAACGCTCTTCTGGGAAGATTGCATGCACTTTTTTGGTGGTTGTAGACAGACACATGATAAATCGGACTGTTGCAAATACGATTTAAGGAAATTTGGAAATGGGAAGGCCCACACTGAGAAATCCTAGTTCCATTTTCAATACAACGTCCACGGGCAAGGAAATGGGTACAACGCATATGATAAGACACAAAATTTTCCGGGGAAAATGGTAGTTGTATGGTCGTAGCTCTAGTAAATTTCCATCTCAGATTTGGTTTTCCGATATTAATAATGAGTCCTACATAGTTTAAAGCACCAATCGTGACCTTTTGTAAGCGTTCAAAGTTTCTGTGCCTTGTCTTGGCATGTGCATTGCTCTGGTTCGGACTAAGACAATATGGCCAGATAAAAATATTGGGTAGGACAATTTGGCCAGGTCCAGTTCAAATTGACAATTTATTGTTTTGTGTTTGTTTTCAGTAATGCTTGTGGAAGGAGCATTTTAAAGATGATTTTAATCAAAATCTATTAGAAATTTTATTTTGTTTTTAAACTATATCTTTACGGCCCCCGCCCATCTGGGCTTGAAGAAATAGAAGGGCTGCACGGGGCTTCCACGCAGAGCTGAAACTGACCGCACACGAGTACTGGAAAACCGCTTAGAGGATCTAAGCCTGCCCAGGCAAGGCAGTGCGAGTCGGCCGGTCCATGCTTATAAACCCTATTGGTTTCATTGGGCGGCGAGCTTGAGATGTCATTTCATCTCAATGTCGGGTAAAAGTCCCACAAAATTGGAAGCAACGTCTCCAAAATTACCAACACAGTGTTGACGGGGACGTTAAACCTCAAATCAAACAAAAACTATATCTTTAAATCTGTGATATTATGACTGTCCACAAAGACATAATAATTGATAACTATGCAAAAAAAATAGATAAATTTAATGATTTTCTTTAAGGCTTGTTGGAAGACAAGATCAATTAGCACTTGGTTAACTGGCTGGCTAATCTGTTGACGGGTCATGTTTCCTTGCTTTCTAAATTACCTTTTTCACAATTAAATTGTTGGTTTTGCTTGTTTGTGTATACATTGTGATATTTTTTATTAACTCTTAACATGTACCCACAACATATTTTTAGGATATTGTAAAACAAACCCTTGTTAGGATGTGTTCCAAAGATAATTTCGGATAAACTTCCCTATTTCTTGTCAGTAGTATATGTTTTGTCTCCCCTACCTCTCTAGGCCGGCCTCGGTAGCTCAGTCGGGTGCACGTCGGACTGGACGTGGGTTCGATACCTACCGGGGTCGGCAGCACTCTTTCGTGGAGAATGATCGATCTGATTAACCGCTTACGTTTAAGTAAACTGACCTGCTCATTTTTGAGTCGGTCAGTTTATCTATCCACATTTATCCATGGCAAGCGTATACGTAAGCGGTTAGCCAGTACATTGCACATTCTTTCGCCAGAAATTGACAACTGCCCTTTTTGAATCAGCGGAAGGTAGAGAATGGCCGTAGAAAAGGTTTCATGATCAATCACCGCGAAAAGAATGTTGCTGACCCCGGCAGGTATCGAACCCGCGCCCTCCTGATCACCAGTCAGACGCGCATCCGACTGAGCTACCGAGGCCGGCATAAAAATTCAGTTACCAATTCACTAACATACTTAATTACTTGCCTTATACAAAGGGCCTGGTAAGATTTCCAATTATATCTGCCCCCCGCCCCCACTGAATATTTATTTCATAAATGTTTCATGGTGATAGCCGAATTAAGTTTAATGAAAAGATTCAACTTCACAGAAAAACAAAACAAACAAAAAAAATGTTTGGTCATTCACAAATAGTGTATGTTTTTACCATGACGTTACCCATATCCCAAGCTGATTTTGACCAAAATTGAAAATTTTTGCCATCTTTGTGGCTTTCAAAATATACCAGCCTAGCCATGCTTGTGCATATTTTATATTTTGCATACAGATAAAGTTTTTATGTGTTAACATGTGGTGAAAAAAAAAAAAGGTGAACTCTGTGTTTAATTTTTCATAACTTAATTTTTGGTCATTCTCAGAAATTTTAACATAAAAATTGCCATAACTCCGTTCATAGCAAAAGTTAAATATATGTTGTTTATACTCATTTTCTTAGTTAGAATTATTCCAAGGAATAATTTTGTACCTGTTTCATTTTGATCCTGTAGTGTTTCATTTTTCGTATATCACCATGATAATGCAAGTGGGCGGGGAAACTAGATATGACTCACTGTGTGTGTGTGTGTGTGTGTGTGTGTGTGTGTGAATTCAGGTTTAACGTCGCTTTCAACAATTTTTCAGTCATATCACGACGGTGTCTGGTTGCGACAGGGAGCTCAATGCTCACTTTTATAGTGCTGCCTCACTGAAGTATCATGTCCCAGACACATTACATGATACCACACCCAGTCACATTATCCTGACACTGGGTCGACCAGTCCTAGCTCTACCCCGTAAATCTGAGTGCCAAGCGAGGAGCAGCTAGTACCATTTGTAACGACTTTGGTATGTCTTGGCCCGGGATCGAACCCGTGACCTCCCGTTCCCCGGAGCGGACACTCTACCAACTGAGCTATCGGGGCCGGTATATGACTCACTTACTGTACAAATGGTTAGCAGTGCTACCTGGTATATCAATGCGCCAATTGAAACCTATATAATCAGGTGCTTCCAAAGGCTTTTTCTATTGTCTTTTTCTTTCGAAGGGATATACTTTTATCACACTTCTCTTACTATTTTCGCCATAATTTAATAACCCAATACAGACACATCAAAAGTCAAGTTATTCTGAATATACATGAAGACGAAACAATTTGTTTCTGTATGTTTCCATCAACTAAGCCTGTTAGCAAGTGAAACGATGTACAATGAAGAGGATTTGAGTGGGGGCCAAAAAGGAGCCAAATCATATCAGGCCCTTTAATGACCATGCAAAAGGTATGTCTCACGAATTTGGCATGGTTATCTGCCTTATTTTCAGCCAAATGATCAAACGTACAACTGTACAATTTTCTACCAGAAATACTGCATAAACATATATATAATTTCTCTAATTCATGATCGCGATGAACCCAATCCATCTATATTGTTAGAACCAGAGCAATGCGCATGCCAAGACAAGTCACACAAACTTTGAACGTTTCCTAAAGGTCACAATTGGTGCTTTAAACTATGTAGGACTCATTATTAATATCGGAAAATCTAATCTGAGATGGAAATTTACTAGAGCTACGACCATACAACTACCACTTTCCCCGGAAAATTTTGTGTCTTATCATATGCGTTGTACCCATTTCCTTGCCCGTGGGCGTTGTATTGAAAATGGAACTAGGATTTCTCATTTTGGGCCTTCCAATTTCCAATTTGCCTTAAATCGTATTTGCAAAAGTCCGGTTTATCATGTGTATGTCTACAACCAACAAAAAAGTGCATGTCATCTTCCCAGAAGAGCGTTTCATGTAAAATAATGAGATTTCGTGGTTGAGTAGCTCCACTGTGTTCGGTTCTCTGTTTGACTGGCTGTAACTGTCGAATTCGGACCATCGAAGATAAATTTGTGAATAATATGTGTCTTCCGTGAAGCTAATGTGAGCAGCCGTATTGACTAGTAACCATAACACGAGATCTAGAACAACAACAAACCTGCACATGTGATGCCGATTCCGCCATTTTCTTCCTTATCCCGAGCGGAAAAAATTCCTTATCCTGTTGGTTTGAGCCTTACCCTGCGCGCTTGCCTTTACCAGTGTGAATCTATTCACCAACTTTCAAGGCTCTAGCTCTTATAGTTTTGAGATATTTTGCTAACAAGATTTTATCAAAAAAATTTCAAATGGCAATAACTCTTGAAAGGGGCACAATCCGGATGAGAAAAAAAATAACACGTCCCCTAATTTTCCATGAGGAGTCCATATATGAAATTTCAAATTCTAGCATTAATGGTTCTAAAGTTATGCTATGCATCATAAAGCATATAGTGGTACAATGTAAAATGCATGCATGCACTGACAGATGGATGGATGGACACACAAACCTCCCAGAAGCAATATGCCCCTCCAACTTTTTCTTTATTTGTTGTTAGAAACTTATGTGAAGATGATTCTATCAAGTACCCACAAGATATGTATGTTGTGGGTACTTGTTAGCATTTCCTAGTTGAGGCAATGCTAACAAGTACCTACATTTTTTTTTTGAAAAAATATCCTCAAATTGTCGACAATGAGGATAACTGATGGATAATTTTCTTTATTTTATACTCTACAGTGAATTCAATGCATATTGTTAACAAATATATTGTCACAGTGTGAAAAATAACATGACCTTGTTATTTTCACAGTAACAGCCCGGTTACTGATAAAATAATTCTGTAAAATACCTTGAAAACCACTCTTTGAACTGTAAAAATGCTGTATTCAAAATGGCGATCTGTTTATGTTTTGAATGAACAGCTGTGATGTCAGATCAAAATGGTGACGCAGCCCGGTTACTGATAAAATAATTCTGTAAAATACCTTGAAAACCACTCTTTGAACTGTAAAAATGCTGTATTCTAAATGGCGATCTGTTTATGTTTTGAATTAACAGCTGTGATGTCAGGTCAAAATGGTGACGCAGCCCGGTTACTGATAAAATAATTCCGTAAAATACCTTGAAAACCACTCTTTGAACTGTAACCAGAGGACCAGTGGTCCTGAACCGCTCACCTGTCTGGTGACAATTTTCCTACTTAGATCAGCAGAAAATGTCATTTACCCTGCTCATAAATTTTAAAATGCCATCTCAATATTTGTTGGCATTTTAAAACTTATGAGCAGGGTAAATTTCATGCTGAAGTGAGTTGAGCGTGAAAAAAGTTTTATAACCTCGGTGCCTATGCTTCAGACTGGTCCCCTTTTTGTCTATTTTCAAGTAGAAAATAATAAAAACAAGAGGGCCATGATGACCCTGGATCGCTCACCTAATCTATAGTGTAACAAGTGGGCCCCAGGGAGGATCATTATTGGCCCCAGGGCTTTAATGTGCATAATGCTGAGGGAGGTCTTAAAGGTGAAGCTTCATACCAAACATCAACAAAGGCTTTAATATGAACAATCTTGGCAAAGGTCGTCGAGATGAAGCTACACACCAAATATCAAGGAATTGGGCCTTGCGGTTTCAGAGAAGAAGATTTTTTTAAAGATATTCCATACATAAGCCTATGCAAAACCAAGTTTGCATCGGGGCTATATAAGTCTATGTAAAACCAAAGGGTCCCAGGCTGGGGACATTTGTGGCCCCAGGGCTATAATTTGGAACAATCTTGGTAGAGGTCCACTAGATGAAGCTTAATACCAAATATCAAAGACATGGGCCTTGCAGTTTCAGAGAAGAAGATTTTTAAATATTTCCCTTTATAAGACTATGTAAAACCAAAGGGTCTCAGGGCGGTGACATTTTTGGCCCCAGGGCTATAATTTGAACAATCTTGATAGAGGTCCACTAGATGATATTTCACGCCAAATATCAAAGACCTAGGCCTTGTGGTTTCAGAGAAGAAGATTTTTAAAGATTTTCTCTATATAAGTCTATGTTAAACCAAAGGGCCTCGCAGTGGGGGCATTTTTTGCCAAAGGGCTATAACTTGATAAGATTGTAGGGGTCCACTAGATGAAGCTTCACACCAAATATCAAAGTCCTTGGCCATGCAGTTTCAGAGAAGAAGATTTTTTAAGATTTTCCCTATATAAGTCTATGTAAAACCAAAGGGCCCGAGAGTGGGGACATTTTTGGTCCCAGGGCTATAATTTGAACAATCTTGATAAAGGTCCACTAGATGAAGCTTCACACAAAATATCAAAGGACTAGGCCTTGTAGTTTCAGAGAAGAAGATTTTTAAAGATTTTCCCTATATAAGTCTATGTAAAACCAAAGGGCCCCAGAGCGGGGGCAGTTTTGGCCCCAGGGCTATAATTTGAACATTCTTGGTAGAGGTCCATTAGATGAAGCTTCATACCAAATATCAAAGTCCTGGGCTTTGCGGTTTCAATGAAGAAGATTTTTAAAGATTATCCCTGTATAAGCCTATGTAAAACAAAAGGGCCCCGGGGCAGGGGCATTTTTGGCCCCAGCACTACAATTTGAACAATCTTGGTAGGGGTACTATAGCTGAAGCTTCATACCAAATATCAAAGACCTAGGCCTTGTGGTTTCAGAGAAGAAGATTTTTAAAGATTTTCCCTATATAAGTCTATGTTAAATCAAAGGGCCATGGGGCGGGGGCATTTTTGGCCCCAGCACTATAATTTGAACAATCTTGGTAGAGGTCCATTAGATGAAACTTCATACCAAATATCGAAGACCTAGGCCTTGTGGTTTCAGAGAAGAAGATTTCTAAAGATTTTCCCTATATAAGTCTATGTAAAACCAAAGGGCCATGGAGCGGGGACATTTTTGGCCCCAGCACTACAATTTGAACAATCTTGGTAGAGGTCCATTAGATGAAGGTTCATACTAAATATCAAAGTCCTGGTCCTTGTGGTTTCAGAGAAGAAGATTTTTAAAGTTTTTTACATATGTAAGCCTATGTAAAACCAAAGGGCCCTGGGGCGGGGGCATTTTGTGCCCCAGCACTATAATTTGAACAATCTTGGTAGGGGTCCACTAGATGAAGCTTCATACCAAATATCAAAGACCTGGGCCTTGTGGTTTCAGAGAAGAAGATTTTTAAAGATTTTCCCTATATAAGTCTATGTAAAATCAAAGGGCCATGGGGCGGGGGCATTTTTGGCCCCAGCACTATAATTTGAACAATCTTGGTAGAGGTTCATTAGATGAAGCTTCATACTAAATATCAAAGTCCTGGGCCTTGTGGTTTCAGAGAAGAAGATTGTTAAAGATTTTCCATATATAAGCCTATGTAAAACCAAAGGGCCCTGGGGCGGGGGCATTTTGTGCCCCAGCACTATAATTTGAACAATCTTGGTAGGGGTCCACTAGATGAAGATTCATACCAAATATCAAAGACCTGGGCCTTGTGGTTTCAGAGAAGAAGATTTTTTAAATTTTCAGTGAAAAAAATCTATTTTTAGCTCCTGTGACCTAGATGTGCAACGGACCGGAACCATTTGAACAACTTTGAAAGGGGACCACCTAAGGATCATTCCTGTGAAGTTTGGTCAAAATCCGATCAGTGGTTTAGGAGGAGATGTCGTTTGAAGAAATTGTTTACGCACGCACGCACGGACGCACGGACGCACGACGGACAAAAAGTGATCCCAAAAGCTCACCTCGTCACTACGTGACGGTGAGCTAAAAAAACAATAACAACCGACGCTTAAAACTATAAACAGCCTTTATTTATTTATTTTTATTAAACTCTGCACAAAATCAAATAGTTATAAAAATATATAGTCGTGGTGGCTATCTTGGTCATGTGACCTAGACCATATTGGCAATTTTTCATCTTGGTCATGTGATCTAGACCGTATTGGCATTTTTTCATTTGTTCAACTCACAAAGGCTCCATATTAAATTTCACTTAAATTGGCTCAGCAGTTTTGGAGAAAAAAATATCTGAAATATGGATCCTGAATGACCTTGGTCTAAGGCCAATGAATGACCTTGACCTTTCTCACCCATAGATCTTCATGTATTCAGTTACTTTACCTGATCTACAAATTTTGGTGACACTGTCTTCCAATGGTTTCCTATAAATCCATTATTTTCACTTTGCCGTCGGCAAATTTGACATTGCTGTAAAATAGGTCAAGGTCAACCCAGGGTCACCAGTTGTACAAACCATGATGGGCCCGAGTACCATATGCTACATGCCAAGTTTCAAGGCCACTGGCGTTATGGTTCTGGAGAAGAAGATTTTTGAAGGCTTTTTACCATATATGGGCATGGCGGCCATCTCGGGTCTAAGGCCAATGAATGACCTTGACGTTTCTCACCCACAGATCTTCATGTATTCAGTTACTTTACCTGATCTACAAATTTTGGTGACACTGTCTTCAATGGTTTCCTATAAATCCATAATTTTCACTTTGCCCCATGCAAAAGCCTAAGTCGGCAAATTTGACATTGCTGTAAAATAGGTCAAGGTCAACCCAGGGTCACCATTTGTACAAACCATGATGGGCCCGAGTACCATATGCTACATGCCAAGTTTCAAGGCCAATGGCCTTATGGTTCTGGAGAAGAAGATTTTTGAAGGTTTTTTACCATATATGGGCATGGCGGCCATCTTGGGTCTAAGGCCAATGAATGACCTTGACCTTTATCACCCATAGATCTTCATGTATTCAGTTACTTTACCTGATCTACAAATTTTGGTGACACTGTCTTCAATGGTTTCCTATAAAACTATAATTTTCACTTTGCCCCATGCAAAAGCCTAAGTCGGCAAATTTTGACATTGCTGTAAAATAGATCAAGGTCAACCCAGGGTCACCATTTGTACAAACCATGATGGGCCTGAGTACCATATGCTACATGCCAAGTTTCAAGGCCACTGGCCTTATGGTTCTGGAGAAGAAGATTTTTGAAGGCTTTTTACCATATATGGGCATGGCGGCCATCTTGGTCATGTGATCCAGACCCCGCGAACAAACTTTCGTTCCCCCATCCCACTGAGGCTCCATATGAAATTTGGCTTTGATTGGCCCTGCAGTATAGGAGAAGAAGATCTTTGAAAATGGTGGACTGACGGACAGACGGACGGACGACGGACGGACGGACAACGGACCATGGCTATACTATAAGCTCACCTATGAGCCTAAAGGCTCAGGTGAGCTAAAAATCCATTATTTTCACTTTTTCCTATGCAAAAGCCTAAGTCAGCATATTTGACATTACTGTAAAATAGGTCAAGTTCAACCCAGGGTCACCATTTGAACAAATTATGATAGGCCCGAGTACCATATGCTACATGCCAAGTTTCAAGGCCATTGGCCTTACGGTTCTTGAGAAGAAGAATTTCGAAGTGTTTTTACCATATATGGGCGTGGTGGCCATCTTGGTCATGTGATCTAGACCATATTGGCAGCTTTTCATTTTTCAACTCCCAAAGGCTCCATATTGAATTTTACTTCAATTGGCTCAGTAGTTTCTGAGAAAAAATGTTTGAAATATGGAACCTGCGTGACCTTGGTCTGAGGTCAATTAATGACCTTGACCTTTCTTACACATAGATCTTCATGTATTCAGCTACTTTACCTTATCTACTAATTTTGGTGACAGTGTCTTCAATGGTTTCCTAAAAATCCATTATTTTCACTTTTTCCCATGCAAAAGCCTAAGTCGGCAAATTTGACATTGCTGTCAAAATAGGTCAAGGTCAACTCAGGGTCACCATTTGTACAAACTATGATGGGCCTGAGTACCATATGCTACATGCCAAGTTTCAAGGCCATTGGCCTTACGGTTCTGGAGAAGAAGAATTTTTAAGGGTTTTTACCATATATGGGCGTGACGGCCATTTTGGTCATGTGATCTAGACCGTATTGGCATTTTTTCATTTGTTCAACAAATGAGGCTCCATATGAAATGAAGAAGATTTTTGAAGGCTTTTTACCATATATGGGCATGGCAGCCATCTTGGTCATGTGATCCAGACCCGCGAACAAGGCCAATGAATGACCTTGACCTTTCTGATCCATATACATTCATGTATTCAGTTACTCTACCTGATCTACAAATTTCGGTGACACTGTCTTCAATGGTTTCCTATAAATCCATTATTTTCACTTTGCCCCATGCAAAAGCCTAAGTCGACAAATTTGACATTGCTGTAAAATAGGTCAAGGTCAACCCAGGGTCACCATTTGTACAAACCATGATGGGCCCGAGTACCATATGCTACATGCCAAGTTTCAAGGCCACTGGCCTTATGGTTCTGGAGAAGAAGATTTTTGAAGGCTTTTTACCATATATGGGCATGGCGGCCATCTTGGTCATGTGATCCAGACCCCGCGAACAAACTTTCGTTCCCCCATCCCACTGAGGCTCCATATGAAATTTGGCTTTGATTGGCCCTGCAGTATAGGAGAAGAAGACCTTTGAAAATGGTGGACGGACGGACAGACGGACGACGGACCATGGCTATACTATAAGCTCACCTATGAGCCTAAAGGCTCAGGTGAGCTAAAAATGCTGTATTCAAAATGGCGATCTGTTTATGTTTTGAATTAACAGCTGTGATGTGAGGTCAAAATGGTGACGCAGCCCGGTTACTGATAAAATAATTCTGTAAAATACCTTGAAAACCACTCTTTGAACTGTAAAAATGCTGTATTCAAAATGGCGATCTGTTTTGAATTAACAGCTGTGACATCAGGTCAAAATGGTGACGTAGGCGATATAATTTATCAATTACCATAAATATCTGTATACAAGAGGGCCCAGAGGGCCCTGAATAGCTCACCTGAGAATAAGTGTCTCCAATACATTCTAGGCCCAAGGTCTATAATTTGAACAAACTTGGTAATGGTCCACTAGATGAAGCTTCATACCAAATATCAAAGACCTGGGCCTTCTGGTTTCAGACAAGAAGATTTTTAAAGGTTTTCCCTATATAAGCCTATGAAAAACCAAAGGGTCCCGGTGTGGGGGCATATTTGGCCCCAGGGCTATAATTTGAACAATCTTGTAAGAGGTCCACTAGATGAAGCTTAACATCAAATACCAAAGATCTGGGCCTTGTGGATTCAGAGAAGAAGATTTTTAAAGATTTTCCGTGTATAAGCCTATGTAAAACCAAAGGCCCCAAGGGTGGGGACATTTTTGGCCCCAGGGCTATAATTTGAACAATTTTGGTAGAGATCCACTAGTTGAAGCTCCATATCAAATAGCATAGAACAGGGCTTTGTGGTATCAGAAGAAGAATTTTAAATATTTTCCCTAATTAAGCCTATGAAAAACCAAAAGGTCCCGGGGTAGGATTTGAACAATCTTGATAGAGGTCCAATAGATGAAGCTTTACACCAAATATCTAAGACCTTGGCCTTGCAGTTTCTGAGAAGAAGTTTTTTTTAAAGATTTTCCCTATGTAAAACAATAAGTCCCTGGGGCGGGGGCATTTTCGGCCCCAGGGCTATAATTTAAACAATCTTGGTAGAGGTCCATTAGATTAAGCTTCACACCAAATATCGATGACCTGGGCCTTGTGGTTTCAGAGAAGAAAAGTTTTAAAGATTTCCCCTATATAAGCTTAGGTAAAACCAAAGGCCCCCTGGGCGGGGGCACTTTTGGCCCCAGGGATATAATTTGAACAATCTTGGAAGAGGTCCACGAGGTGAAGCTTCACACCAAATATCAAAGACCTAGGCCTTGTGGTTTCTGAGAATAAGATTTTTCAAGGTTTCCCTATATAAGCCTATGAAAAACCAAAAGGTCCAAGGGTGGGGCCATTTTCGGCCCCAGGGCTATAATTTGTACAATCTTGAAAGAGGTCCACTAGATGAATACTTCACACCAAATATCAAAGATCTGGGCCTTGCAGTTTCAGAGCAGAAGATTTTAAAAGATTTTCCAAGTATAAGCCTATGTTAAACCAAAGACCCCCGGGGCGGGGGCATTTTTTGCCCCAAGGCTTTAATTTGAACAATCTTAGTAGAGGTCCACCAGGTTAAGCTTCACACAAAATATTAAAGACGTGGGCATTGTGGTTTCAGAGAAGAAGATTTTTTAATGATTTTCCCTATATAAAGTAGAAATAAAACAAAGATCAGGAATTGATACAATTAACTTACTCCACCCATAAAAGACACCAAAGGGGAAAATACAAACATTAAGCGACCAGACCATAATGGAAACCTAAACAAAGGAAGGCCATAAGGACAGTTACTTTCCCACAAAATGGCCATATGGCCATCCAAAATTAAAAGACACAAGTGATACACACAGTAAGTATCAAACATCAACATAAATAAATCGCCACAGAAGAGCCGCCTTGGAACGGTCAGTGGAAGATTTCCACTGGGGGGCTTAAATCGATTTTACGTGGCCACAATCCTCGCCCTTACTTCCGTCGCGATTTAGACAAATAATTTGTTCAATAAGCCTATGTAAAATCATAGGCCCCCGGGGCGGGGGCATTTTGGCCCCCAGGGCAATAATATGAACAATCTTGGTAGAGGTCCACCAGATGAAGCTTCACACCAAATATCAAAGATCTGGGCCTTGCGGTTTCAGAGAAGAAAATTTTTAAAGATTTTCCCTGTATAAGCCAATGTAAAATCAAAGGCCCCCGGGGCGGGGGCATTTTTGGCTCCAAGGCTATAATTTGAACAATCTTAGTAGAGGTCCACCAGGTAAAGCTTCACACCAAATATTAAAGACCTGGGCCGTATGGTTTCAGAGAAGAAGATTTTTTAATGATTTTCCCTATATAAGCCTATGTAAAACCAAAGGCCCCCGGGACGGGGGCATTTTGGACCCAAGGGCTATAATTTGAACAATCTTGGTAGAGGTCCACTAGATGAAGCTTCATGCCAAATATCAAAGATCTGGGCCTTGCGGTTTCAGAGAAGAAGATTTTTAAAGATTTTCCCTGTACAGTAAAGCTACAATATATTGCGTTCCAATATTTCGCGATGTCCAATCTATCGCGGTCGCGCCGTAGATCCCGTTTTTTTTTTTCTCTCTTAAAAATTCATAATTAAAAAAAAATAGAGTTATTAGTTGTTAAAATTTATTTAAAACCAGGTTAAACCAGGCGCCAACAGCGTTTGACTTTTCCTGCCCAGCGTCTGCTATTTGGCACCAAAACATAACCATTCACGAGATCGCAGAAAAGTCCGTTTTTATTATGCAAACATCTGCCGTTAGATGTAGCTAATTGTCAGAGGAGTGATTAAATTATTTTCACATTGATTGTGCATTAAATTTTATGATTGGAAGATAAACGCCAATTAGAGACATAACTTGACCATATTTTCACACCTTATCGACACGCACCGCAGGGTGGCAATTATATGACAGAGATTAACAATAGTGTCATACCTGAACCGTAATAAATACACAGCTGGTTTGTCTATCAATTGACAGTGCAGCAATTATTGCGATTTACTTACTGGTTTAGTTTTACCGTATTTAAGGACTCAAAAAGACTGACAGTTGTAGACGATTTTTTTTTTACACTTGCCCGAAATCAAAACACGATAAAATGATAGTTTTGTTGTTGTATAGTTTTTCGGCCCGTGGTAGACATTAAATAATTTTTTTCCAACCGCTACTTTTAATGATTCTGAGATATGACAAGCCAAGGGAGACAACTAGAATTGCTTCAGCGCTTAGTGAGTATGATTGTTGCGCCCCTTGGCCGTCACCTGTTACAGACAACCAGGGGAACCCGCAAATCCAAAATGGCGTCCTGTTTTGACATTTTAGCAATCACATGTTTTCAGACGCAGATTTTCAGCTGTTCTCGAACCTAAGTTAACTGGTAGACATAGTCCCCTTTGTTTGTTCTGTCACTGAGTAATTCTGAACCTACTTTAATGGTGAAATACGGCCGATAGCATTATTGACAGCCATTAGTTGGGATTGATAAACGGTTCTCACCAAACTACCACTGCGACTTGTATTGGCATCTTGGCAAACTACCCCGGCTTCTATCCCGCTCCGACCACATCGCGGTTTTCGAGCTATGGACCCCTACTACCGCGATATATTGGAGCTATACTGTATAAGGCTATGTAAAACCAAAGGCCCCCGGGGCGGGGGCATTTTTGGCCCCAAGGCTATAATTTGACAAATCTTAGTAGAGGTCCACCAGGTAAAGCTTCACACAAAATATTAAGGATGTGGACCTTGTGGTTTCAGAGAAGAAGATTTTTTAATGATTTTTCCCTATATAAGCCTATGTAAAACCATAGGCCCCCGGGGTGGGGGCATTTTGGCCCCCAGGGCTATAATTTGAACAATCTTGGTAGCGGTCCACTAGATGAAGCTACACACCAAATATCAAAGATCTGTGCCTCGCAGTTTCAGAGAAGAAGATTTTTAAAGATTTTCCCTGTATAAGCCTATGTAAAACCAAACATACCAAAGGCCTCCGAGGCGGGGGCATTTTTGGCCCCAAGGCTATAATTTGAACAATCTTAGTAGAGGTCCACCAGGTAAAGCTTCACACCAAATATTAAAGACCTGGGCCTTGTGGTTTCAGAGAAGAAGATTTTTAATGATTTTCCCTATATAAGAGGTCCACCAGGTAAAGCTTCACACCAAATATTAAAGACCTGGGCCTTGTGGTTTGAGAATAGAAGATTTTTTAATGATTTTCCCTATATAAGCCTATGAAAAACCAAAGGCCCCCGGGGCGGAGTCATTTTGGCCCCCAGGGCTATAATTTGAAGAATCTTGGTAGAGGTCCACTAGATGAAGCTTCATACCAAATATCGAAGACCTGGGCCTTGTGGTTTCAAAGAAGAAGATTTTTAAAGTTTTCGTTTAAAAAATCTATTTTTAGCTCCTGTGACCTAGATGTGCAATGGACCGGAACCGTTTGAACAACTTTGAAAGGGGACCACCTAACGATCATTCCTGTGAAGTTTGGTCAAAATCCGATCAGTGGTTAAGGAGGAGATGTCATTTGAAGAAAAAGTTTACGCACGCACGCACTGACGATGGACAAAAAGTGATCACAAAAGCTCACCTTGTCACTACGTGACAGGCGAGCTAAAAATGATAAAATAAAAAGAAAATTTACTTTTTTTTGGCGTATACCAAAAATAGTTCATCTTGTGTGTTGAAAACATCCAAATTTTTACGAGTGCTTTGCACTCGTGAAAATTTGGATGTTGTCAACACACTCAATGAAAATATTAATTTGATAAGATGGCAAAAAGTGTTTATCTTTTTATAAGCCATCTCATCAGAATCTACATTTTTTTTTTGTTTTGGTATCTCCACGAGTCTACACAGAAGAAAGTGCCTAAAGTCAAATGTATTAAACCGTCATCTGTGTTAAGAAGACACATTTTTTTACTCTTAATGAGAATGGGAACACCTAGCACTTTTTTTCCGCCATTTTCCAAAGGGAGACAACTTTCGGGACTTCCTTTTCATCTTTCTATAGGCCCAGAGTTATTAAAATCCGTGTTTTTATCTCATTTACCCGAAAATGGGTTTCTGTTTTCAATTTGTTGTAGTAGTTTTCTATCTGTGTAAATATAAACAATAACAGAAATAATCTGATGCCTGTAGAACAAATGTACCACTTTAGTATGATTTTCATCATTTCTTCGATCCAGTAGAACCTAGGTCAGGTTCAGTGCATCCCAAGAGTTACAGGATCACCTTGTCCAGTTACTTTAAAAAGTTATTGTTGAACCCTGTGAGATATGAACTTTTGAAAGGCTTTTTGTAAAACTTTGAAGTGGGTGTTTCTGTTTGATTTGTGGTTTAACGTCCCGGTCAACACTGTATAGGCCATTTTGGAGATGTTGCTTCCAATTCTGTGGGACTTTTACTTTTGACTTTTACCCAACATGGAGATGAAATGACATCTCAAGCCCTGTCGCCCAATGAAACAAACCAATAGGGTTAATAAGCATGGACGATCCGACTCACACCGTGGTTCCTGGACAGGCACAGATCCTCTAAGCGGTTTACCAGTACTAGTGTGCGGACGGTTTCAGCTCTGCGTGGAAGCATCATGCAGCCCATCTATTTCTTCAAGCCCCGTTGGGCCTTAAAATGAGTGTGATGCCAGTGTAAATGCTAAGGTGACATCAATTACACTCATTTACTTTCATATTAAGTGAGCTAAAAACAGGGGAATGTTTCATTTGACCCGTTTTTTTTTTTCTTTTTTTTTTAAATCACCTTTTCATGATTATTATCCCCACGTTTTTCAACGAAAAGTGGGGATATTGTTATCGCCTCCGTCCGTCCGTTCGTCTGTCTGTCTGTCTGTCCGGCTATCTCCTCCTAAACCGTTAGCCAGAATTCAACCAAATTTGGTATGCGAGTTGCTTACATGAATGGCTTGCGCAAGAGCACATTTTTTTTTTGTCCCCGCCCCCAGGGGCCCTGGGGAGGGGTCAAAAGGTCAAATTTTGACCTACTGTGGAGAAAATGTGGGGATTTGCGATGGCTTGCCATCGACTGCGCGCTCTAGTTTCACTTATAATCCAGTCAACCTTTAATCAGAGGTGGACGAAACCAGGACTCTCGCAGAAAAACTGTCTGGAGGCCCGAATCTATTGACCTTTGGATTATTATAATGAGCTTAGTTTTGTATTTTAGCAAGTTTGTACTTACGTCACATTTACCGTTTCCTTTACATGGTCTGCCTTTACTGCCAGGACATTCTTCACAATCAGGACCATATGTGTTGCTCGGACAACAAACTGTCAGAAAAATTAAACATACTACTGTCAAAAATCCTAACTAGAATTGCGCAGTCGATGGCACGCCATCGCATATCCCACGCCACTACATAATCCTACTCATCATGCCTTTTGCTTTGATATGTTACCCTACCATGCTCTGTAAATTTTGATTTTTGATCCCCTGTGAGCCCCACCCCCTGCGCCCACCCCTAGGGTTGTGATCAAAATTCCGAAAGTGCCATGCACTCCCCAGACCAAAGATCTATCAGTTCCCAAAGTTTCAAGTTTCTATCTATAACCGTCTATGAGGAGTTATCCAGTAAGACTGACAGACGTACGTACGGATGGACGATGAAGACCATTACAATATCCCCACTTTTTCTTCAAAAAGCGCAATAAAAATTGGGACACCTTGAGGACTTGCTGTTATTATCCTAAAATTTCAACTTATTTGTTTCATGATCCAGCAAGAAGTCCAAAAAGCGTAGATGTAATGGCAAACAGTGTAGACCCTGATCAGACTGCTCCTGAAGGAGCAGTCTGATCTGGGTCTGCACTGTTTTCTCAGGCCTGTCTGTCTCAATACATAGGAACATTACGGTAGTATCAGTGAGATGAAATGGACTTTAGCAAATCTGTGTCTTATAATCTCGTCTATTTAATGCTTATGCTGCTGAACACAACAACACCACTTTTCCAAACAGTGTAGATCCTGATCAGATGGCTCCTATACTGTTTTTCATGCAGTTTGTGAAATAAACGAATTCATTATATCACATAATTTGAATGGTTAGCTAAATTAATTTATTCAGCAGGATAAGGGTTAAATAAACAAAAGGAACTGTTCGAGCATTTAAGGCATTCCGCAGAACCTCCAGATATCAAGGCATAATCGAGATAATTTTGGGACAATTTCCCTTATTTGTCCATAAAAACGTATTTTGTGTTTGTTTGTTTGATTTGAGGTTTAAAGTCCCCGTCAACCCTGCATTGGCCATTTTGGAGATGTTGCTTCTAATTTTGTGGGACTTTTCCCCGACACTGAGATAAAATGACATCTCAAGCCCTGCCGCTCAATGAAACCAATAGGGTTTATAAGCATGGACGGTTCGATCCTCTAAGCTGTTTACCAGTACTTGTGTGCGGACAGTTTCAGCTCTGCGTGGAAGCATCATGCAGCCCATCTATTTCAAAGCCCGGTGGGCTGGGGCAATGGAGAAGCCATCTGATCAGGATCTATACTGTTTGTCATGCTGTTTGTGAAATGAACAAATTCATTATATCAAGTAATTTGACTAGTAAGCTAAATTAATTTATTCAGCATTTTAGGGTAAAAAAAAATACAAAAGGAACTGTTTGAGAACTTCAGGCATTGCTTGGAACCTCCAGATATCAAGGCATAATCAGGATAATTAAGGGATGGTTTTCCTAATTGTTTCGGGACTTGTTAGAATCATCTTGAAGAGGCGATTCTAACAAGCTCCAACAACAAGTGTTTCTATAGTAATTTCATTTTAGCTTGGCATTTAAGCTTGCAACTGCCTTTGTAATATTCTATAAACAGAAAGTAAACCAAATTATTATGTGAACTGAACTATTGTACCACAAACAAAGGTATTGTCTATATGGCCATTTCGCCGGCCTCGGCAGCTCAGTGGGATGCGCGTCTAACTGGTGATCAGGAGGATGCTGGTTCGATACCTGCCAGGGCCAGCAACATTCTTTCGTGGAGATTGATCATGAAATCTTTTCTATGGTCATTCTCTCCCTTCTGCTGATTCAAGAAGGGCAGCTGTCAGTTTCTGGTGAAAGAATGTGCACTGTTCTGGTTAACAGCTTACGTATAAGCTTGCCCAGGAAAAGTGTGGATAGGTAAAATGACCGGCTCAAAAATGACCTAAAATAGTGTTGACTCCAATACCAACAAATACAAACAAATTATATGGCCGTTTAGTCTGTTTCAAAAAGCATGCAAAAGGCACTACTGTAATAAATATTGGGACAGATAGGCCTAAGCTAACACTACAGACCGAGATCAGACTGTATGATTTACTGACATATTTGCCTGTCTTGGGATGAAAACAGAACTGCAATATTGCTTTTGGTTGTCAGGAAAAGTGATAGAAACTGTGGGGCCAGTTAGAAGTTTTGGCTAGTATATATCGATCGACAACACCTGAAGTGCCCCACCCTGCTAAACTTAGTATGACTCATAAAGTGCGTATTTTTGTGATAATTGAAGGATAGGTTTTGTCAATTCTCCATAAAAACCTATGTTGTGGGTATTCATTGTTGTGGTGGTTCTAATGAATACCCACAACATAGGTATGTATATATGGAGAATCGACAAAAACTATCCTTCAGTTATCACAAAATATCAACCAATTCTGTTGCTATGGCGACTTCTATAACAAGACACAAGGAGAATTATGCCCTTATTATCGTTGTAACACTTCCATATCCGAAGCTATATATAGGTCCAATCCAGTCTAATACATGTATATATACAGTCAAGCTCTGATGGCTCGATCCCCTTTAGGACCATGAAAATTTGTTCGAGACAGCTGTAGTTCGAGCCACTGAGGGTTATATTACTGTTATACCGGGAGGCATTTTGGAGAAAATTGTGGGGTATCTTTTCGGGGTTCTATATTATAAATGTATGTTGTGTTTACTCATTAGAATTGCTGAGGCTATTCTAATGAGTACACACAGCATACATTTGCAAGGTAAAACTCAGCATACATTTGCCAGCGCCCAAGTTAGCCCAAAAAATTGGGGAGAAGTGACTTCTCTCTCCGGAGAAGTAACTTCTCCCTCCTGGGAAAATAGGGAGGAGTTTGCTGGATCTAGAGAGAAGTGGGTACAGTGGGCAACAACAGTGTAATGAGTTCTCCTGTAAACTCCTATTTATTTGGAGAAAAGTGGGTTTTATAGGGGTATCAATCATAAGTGATATTTTGATGACCATGAGTGAGATTTGCCTTTTAAGATGACGATTTGTTTTGTTTGATTTGTGGTTTAACGTCCCCGTCAACAGTCAACACTAAAAATGTTGTTTTGAAGATGCTGCTTCCAATTTTATGGGACTTTTACTTGACATTCAGATGAAATGACATCTCATGTCTTGCTGCCCAAATATTTAAGATGAAGAAGCTTGGGGTCTACATAAAGAAGAATTTTGGTGACTTATGAAAGTTGTCTTCTCCAACAGTTTGAAAAATAAACTAGAAATGGTGTTTGTAAAACACAATGCCCCCAACCTTTGCTTGACCTTAGCTGGCAAAATATTCAACAAATATTGTTAAAGACTCAAAAACATACAACAAGAATTCCCCCGAAGGCTATGTCGCGCCTGTGGGGGCGCAAAGTCACCAAACCATGAAATCTAGGTCAAGGTCAAACATGGATGCCTGCATAAAAATTTCACTCCTAGTTGCAAGCATGTACCAAGTAACTCTTAAAAACAGACTCTTACATCAGGGTCTAAGTTAGGGTTGTCACACTATTTTACAAAGTCAGTGAACCATAAAATGTAGGTCAAGGTCAGAAATGGATACTTGCATTGAAGTTTCATTTCCTAAATGCAAGCTTGTACCAAATACAATTAATGAAGCTCTAATAGATCTTGAGAAATGGACTCTTACATTAGATAGAAAGTCAGGGTGGTTGCAATAATTCACAAAGTCAGTGAACCATGAAATATGGGTAAAAGTCAAATATGGATGCTTGCGTTGCAGTTGGAATTCCTAGATGCAAGTTTGTACCAATTATAATTTAAAAAGCTTTAATAGTTTTCGAGAAATGGTGAAAGTCAGGGTGGTCGCAATAATTCACAAAGTCAGTGAACCATGAAATATAGGTCAATGTCAGATATGGATGCTTGCGTTGAAGTTGCAATGCCTGGATGCAAGTTTGTACCAAGAATGATTAATGAAGCTCTAATAGTTCTCAAGATATGGACTTGCTGACAAGATTTTATTAAAAAATAACAAGGCATCGCATGCGATACAAATCCCCTCGCACAAGACAAAAGTGTGAAAAACACTGAAATGGCAAAAGTCCAACTTGCTTGAGATATTATCATATGCAACATTTGTGTAAAGTTTGTTTAAAAATCCATCCATAAATGTAGGTTCTAGAGTGATGACAATATTTCTCTAAAAATAGTCATAGGGACCTTGACTTGAGGCCATGGCCGCGAAGTAGATCTTGCTCAAGATATTATCATAAGCATCTTTTGTGTGAAGTTAGATTATGATCATAAATGTAGGTGGTAGAGCAATGACAAAGATTTCTAAAAATAGACATAGTGACCTTGACCTTGAGGTCATGACCAAGCAACTCGAGATATTACCATAAGAAACATTTGTGTGAAGTTCTATTAACATCCATCAATAAATGTAGGCACTAGAGCGATGACAAAGATTTTCTAAAAATAGCCCCAGTGACCTTGACCTTGAAAGTCGAAATAGTTCGAGATATTGTCATAAGGAACATTTGTGTGAAGTTATACTGAAATCGGTGAAGAAATGTAAGCGCTAGAGCCATGTCAAAGTTTTTCTAAAAATAGCCACAGTGACCTTGACCTTGAAAGCCGAACTCACTCGAAGTATTATCATAACGAACATTTGTGTGAAGTTATATTGAAATCAGTGAAGAAATGTAGTCGCTAGGGCGATGACAGTTTTTTTCAAAAAATAGCCACAGTGACCTTGACCTTGAAAGTCGAAATCGCTCGAGATATTGTCTTAAGGAACATTTGTGTGAAATTATATTGAAATTGGTGAAGAAATGTAAGCGCTAGAGTATTGACAAAGTTTTTCTAAAAATAGTCACAGTGACCTTGACCTTGAAAATGGAAGTCGCTACAGGTATTGTCATAAGGAACATTTGTGTGAATCGATTTTGAAATTGGTGAAAAAATGTAAGCGCTAGAGCAATGAAAAAGGTTTTCTAAAAATAGCCACAGTGACCTTGACCTTGAAAGTCGAACTCTTTCGAGGTATTGTCATCAGGATCATTTGTGTGAAGTTATATTAAAATCGGTGAAGAAATGTAGGCGCTGGAGGGATAGCAAAGTTTTTCTAAAAATAGTCATTGTGACCTTGACCTTGAAAGTTGAAATGGCTTGAGATATTGTCATAAGGAACATTTGTGTGAAGTTATATTGAAATCGGTGAAGAAATGTAAGCTCTAGAGCATTGACAAAGTTTTTCTAAAAATAGCCACAGTGACCTTGACCTTGAAAGTGGAACTCGCTGGAGATATTGTCATAAGGAACATTTGTGTGAAGTTATATTGAAATCAGTGAAGAAATGTAGGCGCTAGAGCGATGACAAAGTTTTTCTAAAAATAGCCACAGTGACCTTGACCTTGAGGTCATGACCTTGAAAGTCGACCTCGCTCAAGATATTGTCATAAGGCACATTTGTTTGAAGTTATATTGAAATCAGTGAAGAAATGTAGGCGCTAGAGTGATGACAAAGTTTTTCTTAAAATAGCCACAGTGACCTTGACCTTGAGGTCATGACCTTGAAAGTCAAACTCGCTGAGATATTGTCATAAGAAACATTTGTGTGAAGTTATATTGAAATTGGTGAAGAAATGTAGGCCCTAGAGCGATGACAAAGTTCTTCTAAAAATAGCCACAGTGACCTTGACCTTGAGGTCATGACTTTGAAGTCGAACTCGCTCAAGATATTGTCATAAGGCACATTTGTTTGAAGTTATATTGAAATCAGTGAAGAAATGTAGGCGCTAGAGCGATGACAAAGTTTTTTCTTAAAATAGCCACAGTGACCTTGACCTTGAGGTCATGACCTTGAAAGTCAAACTCGCTGAGATATTGTCATAAGAAACATTTGTGTGAAGTTATATTGAAATTGGTGAAGAAATGTAGGCCCTAGAGCGATGACAAAGTTTTTCTTAAAATAGCCACAGTGACCTTGACCTTGAGGTCATGACCTTGAAAGTCGAACTTGCTGAGATATTGTCATAAGAAACATTTGTGTGAAGTTACATTGAAATTGGTGAAGAAATGAAGGCGCTAGAGCGATTACAAAGTTTTTCTAAAAATAGCCACAGTGACCTTGACCTTGAGGTCATGACTTTGAAGTCGAACTAGCTCGAGATTTTTTTTATAAGGAACATTTGTGTGAAGTTATATTGAAATTTGTGAAGAAATGTAGGTGCAAGAGCGATGACAAAGTTTTTCTAAAAATAGCCACAGTGACCTTGACCTTGAGGTCATGACCTTGAAAGTCAAACTCGCTCGAGTTTTTTTTATAAGGAACATTTGTGTGAAGTTATATTGAAATTGGTGAAGAAATGTAGGCGCTAGAACGATGACAAAGTTTTTCACAAATTACCAAAAAGACAAAGGGCCATAACTCACAAAGTATTTTTCGGAATTTTGTCATAAGTTAATCAGTTCATCTACTCATCACCACCAATCTATTCACCAACTTTCAAGGCTCTAGCTCCAATAATTTTTGAGATATCTTGCTGACAAAATTTTATTAAAAAAATTTCAAAGGGCAATAACTCTTAAAAGGGGCATAATCCGGACGAGAAAAAAATACGCGTCAGCTAATTTTCCATGAGGAATCCATATATGAAATTTCAAAACCCTAGCATACACGGTTCTAAAGATATGCTATGCATCACTTTTAGCATACATTACAATGGGCACAAATTACCAAAATGACAAAGGGCCATAACTCACAAAGTATTTTTCGGAATTTCGTCAAAAGTTAATCAGTTCATCTACTCATCACCACCAATATATTCACCAACTTTCAAGGCTCTAGCTCCAATAGTTTTTGAGGAATCTTGCTGACAAAATTTTATTAAAAAAATTTCAAAGGGCAATAACTCTTAAAAGGGGCATAATCTGGACAAGAAAAAAAATACGCGTCAGCTAATTTTCCATGAGGAATCCATATATGAAATTTCAAAACCTTACAATACACGGTTCTAAAGTTATGCTATGCATCACTTTTAGCATACATTACAATGGGCACAAATTACCAAAATGACAAAGGGCCATAACTCACAAAGTATTTTTCAGAATTTTGTCAAAAGTTAATCAGTTCATCTACTCATCACCACCAATCTATTCACCAACTTTCAAGGCTCTAGCTCCAATAGTTTTTTAGATATCTTGCTGACAAGATTTTATTAAAAAATTTCAAAGGGCAATAACTCTTAAAAGGGGCATAATCCAGACGAGAAAAAAAATACGCATCAGCTAATTTTCCATCAGGAATCCATATATGAAATTTCAAAACCCTAGCATACACGGTTCTAAAGATATGCTTTGCATCACTTTTAGCATACATTACAATGGGCACAAATTACCAAAATGACAAAGGGCCATAACTCACAAAGTATTTTTCGGAATTTCGTCAAAAGTTAATCAGTTCATCTACCCATCACCACCAATATATTCACCATCTTTCAAGGCTCTAGCTCCAACAATTTTTGAGATATCTTGCTGACAAGATTTTATTAAAAAAATTTCAACGGGCAATAACTCTTAAAAGGGGCATAATCGAGACAAGAAAAAAAATACGCGTCAGCTAATTTTCCATGAGGAATCCATATATGAAATTTCAAAACCCCAGCGTACACGGTTCTAAAGTTATGCTATGCATCACTTTTAGCATACATTACAATGGGCACAAATTACCAAAATGACAAAGGGCCATAACTCACAAAGTATTTTTCAGAATATTGTCAAAAGTTAATCAGTTCATCTACTCATCACCACCAATATAATCACCAACTTTCAAGGCTCTAGCTCCAATAGTTTTTGAGATATCTTGCTGACAAGATTTTATTAAAAAAATTTCAAAGGGCAATAACTCTTGAAGGGGGCATAATCCGGACTAGAAAAAAAATACGCGTCAGCTAATTTTCCATGAGGAATCCATATATGAAATTTCAAAACCCTAGCATACACGGTTCTTTAGTTATGCTATGCATCTAAAGCGTAACGGACGGACGAACGGACGAACGAGGCAGAAGCAATATGCCCCTCCAACTTTTTCAAAGTTGGGGGCATAAAAAATCTAAGCACTGAATTGAATCTAGGCTATTAACTTCATTCTACTCTCTATCCTCTTTGTATCACTATTGTTGGAGGCCAACAAACATTAATAGCATGACCACTTACGGTAGTTTTGGTAATAATCTAGAAATATTTGGGCAAGCTGTAACTTTTGTTATATCCAACCATGTTATAATGAATCGTGTTATAAAGTAAAGAGGTTTCTGTGTAATAGCTAGATAGTCAAAATCAATGCATTTCACTATGTTCCTGTCACAATTGGGTCTTAAAGGTGCATTATTGAGCTATCTGGAAAAAATGCTTCCAAAAATAAAATACATATAGCCGGTATTTTTCTTTAAAACAATACAAATGAATGCATTTTATGCAAAAATGTGAACGATTATGATGATAGGTAAACGAGTTTGAGAGGGATTCCCTAACTAGGTTTCGGTTTCGAACACTAGTTAGATCTATTTTTAGTTCGTGACAAAAATAGAATCCCCATATATGACGTTATGCGACATTCATTTTTGGCCGTGTTTGCTTAGGCCATGCCTGAATCGGAAAAAAATATGATGCTGAATACCATGCCATAAGTAACGACACTCAGAGACGATACTGTTGCCATGTATGTGTAAAGTGACAGATTTATTTTTAGAACAGAAATTCTGAACACATGTTCAGAGCGAAGGGTAAACACGAATGAAAACGACCATTTTCACCAAGTTCTGAAGCTGTATTTGGCTCCAAAAGTGTACACATGACAAAGGAGTATGCATTGAAGATAAAAACCAGAAAAAAAAATTTGAAACCCCGCAGCTCAATAATGCACCTTTAAAGCAGACTGTTTTTTAAGGCAGTACCTCTAGAAACAAGGGGAACAACTTCGCTAGATGAAAATCAGCTGATATTTTTTAATGAATTTGTATAGTTACTGAATATTTTCTACCTACTTTTTTGTTGTCCATAAAAAAGTTAAAAAATTAAAACGATTGATGGATGCAAAAGAAATGCACAAACAAATCAACGGCGAAATAAATATACCATCTATATTTAAAAATTTGTCACCCTATGATCGTTTAGTTATAAACAACTAAAATGTTCATTTTGACTTCTTTTAATTTTCAATTTCTAATTTCCGTATTTTTGGGTTCCTAAAAGTGCCTCGGCTATACCAAAGTTAAAATAGTAAAAGTTGATCCTTCCCGATCGCCGCTCAAGCCGAGACTCCCGAACTCTTCTCGTGCGGCTTGTTTTATTGCTTCTCCGGTCCAAAGTTCAGAAATAGAGACTTCTCATTGGACCAGAGCATATTTTAGCCATCCCACGTCAGAGTTCAAGCTTGGTCATGCACATGACCATGGTTATGAAACATCCCGGTCAGTAATTGTAACGACGAGTTATTCAGCGGTCAGTTTCCCAAATATAGATACAGCTAAGTGTTTTGAACTGTCATTACAAGAGTAGTAGGACATCAAAGTCACGCTTGGTTCTTGGATGTTTGCATGACCCATGTCCTACCTGTACTAAGTATGACCAGGTAAGCCGAGGCCCAACCCCATATTACAACATACCCCCCATACTTAAATAGAAATGTTGCTCATGCTACATGCATTGGCGACATTTCTTAATTCATATTATCATCTACTTAAAATTATTAATTTAAAAACACAAACTTTAAATGTCAAAAATAGTGTTCATTCATGGACACTGCTTTCTTGAAATATTAACTTCATAATTAACATACACAAATGAAACAAGAAATTGAATTAATAAATGGTTGACCATGAATCACTGTATTCACAAATCACTGGAACAGCTAGTCCCTCAACGGAATTCTTCTAAACAACTGCAGCGTCGTCTGATGACCCATGGACCCAACAATGTCATAGGTTGGCGGTCGCCAGATGACCGCAGTACCATAGGTTGTTGGTCACCAGGTTGACCAAGGACACCAGAGGTTGCTGATCGCCAAGTTGACCAGATGCGAAGTGTTCGGATGCTGCGTTTGCCGGCAGCACGCATGTGACCACCCTGTTGGTCAATGTAGAATTTTGGCCGCCAGGTTGACCAAGCGTTGTTGCAGTCTGATCACCCAGTTTGATCAGTGCTTTCGAAGTAGTTAAGCCTACGTTATGCCCAGTAAATTGGTCCGTCGAGTAAAAATGTAGCTTCTCCCAGGACAACATCAATAATGTCAATTGTATGCAAAGTAAGTTACACACAATCTTCTACAATAACAACATTAAGTGTCAACATAATTATACGCGTTGACCAATGTTTATATACACATACATGTCATACGTTGGTTCGTAGTGTTCATACAACATTTGCCTTCTCTTTGTGGATCGCGGAAAAGGGCACATGCGAATCCAACACAGGGAACTTCTTGCGCACTCCAGCGTCCTGGAGTTCAAGTCCACATCTTGTTTGTCGTTGTTGTTCAATAGCGATGACATATTAAACCGTTGTAACGTTGGTCGCTTCATAACTCAACATCATGGTCCTTGATGTTGTCAGGCATTGCGGTTGCTTGTTCATGTATTCTGGCTCTTCTCTTAATGCATAGATTTTGTTTGTAACCACTTCTGAACTCACAGAAAGGGATCACAGTCAAAACCACTTATCATAATACCAGTGAAAACGCCCATAGTTCTTAATATGGTTTTAAATTAACATTTGTTTAACTACACCAAAATTTAAATTATTAATTATGATAAAACATTAAATATTACTTTGATCATTAACTTATAGCCAGCTTAGATTGTTTAGATATATTAATTTCACTAGATTATCTTTATATGCCACAATCCTACAACTTATCAGCCATGACAGATCAGGAATAAAACATTACAACACAAGACTAACGTGACAAGGAAATTCAATTCCCCGCAGGGTAAACTGCATTCCAAACGTCGTACATATCAACGCACGTTCTATTAACGTATCACCGTCTTAACATAAGAAACCGAAGCCTACCATCAGTACATGATAAATCCTCATGAATGTCGCTAGTCGCAACACTTGTTATTAGCATAACAAACTGAAAGCTTCTTCAAGACTTTAATCAACTAATCCCAAGGCCTGTACCATCAGCTCAAGATAAATCCTCATGAATGTCGCTAGTCGCAACACTTGCCATTATGACAAACTGAAAGCCTAAACAGAGTAGTCTTAATAAAACACAAGGCTGCAACTCATTTGCACCTTGTACAAGTCTTGACCTACCGTCATCCTATCTGAAATCAACTGGACTCACTTAACTAAACAAGGCAAACACTAATTCAATACTATTTACAAATCAGACTGCTCACACCTTTGTTCCCGAACTGTAGCCATTTCCTAAGACTGTCTCATACCAACAATCCTTACCGGAAACAAAATCACTCAAGTGCCTATAGAACTTATGCCTATCACTACCCATATTGTTACCACTACCACTACTACTACAGACCTCATTTTCATTACTACTACCACTGCTATAACTACTGCTATCGGCACTTTCCTTCTATCTACGCATGATACTATGCATACCGTAATATTAAACTTTCCTACGGCTCAAAATCTTAACTGACATAAGGATGAAACAAAAGCGGGTACTTCAAAACATCTCTTTATTTTTCAAGAGACTTATCAGCCTTTCGCAACGAGGCTTGTATATTCATGACAAAACCTGTCATTTATACATTAATGTCATCACTGAAACCATTTTCCATTATCATTATCCTTTAACATTCCATAAGTCGAATTTCTCAACATTACCTTAGGTAGAGGTCATATTAATATTGTCTTTCGATAAATAGAAACTTTCGCTTAATTTGTACAAAACCAATAAACAAACTATCTAATGTATGTGATTAACAAACTATTCGACCTCTAGACATCATTGAACTTATGCTCAGTTTGTCTGCCTGTCATAAACTCAATGTACTATTTACCAATTACAAATATATAACAAACCTCCTTACATTCTCCTCAAACTAACACTCATCACCTAATTACTTACTGCAAATAACAAATAATAATCTCTAGAAGTTTAAACTATCCATGTTGATTCCTAACTATGATGAACAAAATTTATAACATCATTGACTTAGTCAAATAATCCTTACACATCCAATATATTATTCATTTACTAGTATACTTCAAGTAGACACTTATGTTCAAAGCATCCCATTGACTGGATATTTAAATTGACCCATAAACGTCCTGTTTGACCTTACAGCTTGTTACATTAAGGTTAATATGTACACCTTAACTTTATTTAAATGACACTGCACAAATGCTTATTTAAAATTTTATGAATTACCTGTGCAGTTATGGCTACTATGCGCAACCAAAGCCAAATAAAAATGCGAAGCGCAAAACCCACTCATATAATTTATCAACTAATATGTTACAAAAGTCTAACATTTGAAGCATTGTCTTTTAGGTCTATTTTCCAAATACAATAAAGGTATATCTTCATCCGAGTCAAAGTCATTCAAGAAAACTCTCTTGCACCCAATTCTATAAGCCAAATCCCTCAAAGACAAATCTTCAGAATCAGAATCGATTGTATAAGACTCTAAGCTTTTATAACTAACGACACCTAGTTTTGGAGTGACGCAATGAGTCGAGGCGTCTGCTGCTGATGAATCACTCATACAACTGGTAGGTTCTGACGCATCTTTATTCACAGTTTCCTTATGATCCAAGTTCACATTTATAGGTATGCCTAAGTATTTCAGGGCTAACCTTTTATCCTCCATAATAAAACCTATGTAGTTCGAGTTTCAATAAAATACAAGTCAATTTTCTCTCTCTTAAAATGCTTAAAACAATTAAACTTAAACAATAACCTACTCTTTTTGTTTAACGAGGGCGTACTTGCATCTCCCTTCAGAATCTAAAATCAACATAACAACATGGTTTGTGGAATCATATAACTCTTGCACACATGTTTGAAGGTCTTGTAAACTACCATGAAAATACCTCAAGATACGACAGTCAAACCCGTTCCGCGTTAGACCCTCGGATATATCAACTACCTCTTTCAAAAATCCGGGTGATGCGTTTCCCAACAAATCTTGTCTCTGCTCTGCCATTTCCTATCAAGCAATGACTACTTCCCAGTTCTATTTCACCAAATTAATTAAACAAAGTAAACACTACTAATTACCTATGATTCAAAACCTTATATAAATCTACCTAAATCAAACAATACATAAACACACACTCATACAATCCTACTAATTTAGAATTCTTAATCTGACTGGTCGACTTCCAGCATGTCTACATCAAATGGTGGAATAGGTTTCTCTTCAGTTTGCATCTTTGCGAGTTCCTGTCTCAAAGCTTCTTTTTCCTTTATAAGTGTTTCTGCTAGTTTGTTCCTTTCTTCTATTTTCTGTTTTAATTCTGCATTCATTTGTTTCAGTTCGTTAATAATGTTTGTCTCAGTTTCAGACATTTTAGATGTATAGCTTAATTTAAATCTTCAAATGAGCGGTCTCAAAGATATATGAAAGTCACTCTTTATACCCCAAGAGTTTTACCAGAAACAAATTTGCAACCTTACCTGACAATTAGATGGTTCTTGAATCCACCAGACGGATTGACGATATTTTCAAAATTGACAGCGTCGATAGTTCTAGCGTCAACAAAATCCTTTTCCCGTTTTGTGTCCAAGTCCTGAAGTTCCTTTCTCCGCGTTGTGTATTTTAACCAAAGTTCTTTATTCTAAAGTATTTTCATACTGTAGAAATCCTGGTACTAAGGCAACCAAATTAAACAGTGTCACCCTATGATCGTTTAGTTATAAACAACTAAAATGTTCATTTTGACTTCTTTTAATTTTCAATTTCTAATTTCCGTATTTTTGGGTTCCTAAAAGTGCCTCGGCTATACCAAAGTTAAAATAGTAAAAGTTGATCCTTCCCGATCGCCGCTCAAGCCGAGACTCCCGAACTCTTCTCGTGCGGCTTGTTTTATTGCTTCTCCGGTCCAAAGTTCAGAAATAGAGACTTCTCATTGGACCAGAGCATATTTTAGCCATCCCACGTCAGAGTTCAAGCTTGGTCATGCACATGACCATGGTTATGAAACATCCCGGTCAGTAATTGTAACGACGAGTTATTCAGCGGTCAGTTTCCCAAATATAGATACAGCTAAGTGTTTTGAACTGTCATTACAAGAGTAGTAGGACATCAAAGTCACGCTTGGTTCTTGGATGTTTGCATGACCCATGTCCTACCTGTACTAAGTATGACCAGGTAAGCCGAGGCTCAATCCCATATTACAACAAATTTATTAAATCCTTATGCAGTGTCAATGACAGTGACAATGATCTTTTTACTGTACACAACAGTACATAACAACGTATGTCCGCACCCGAACTTTGGCATTAGCTAACGGTACAGATATACCTGTAAATTACACAATCTGTGTTATCTTAAATGGTTCTTATCGCAATAAAAACTTTGTGTAATGAACCAAGATTTATGACAGTACTTGAGTACTAAGTGCATATAGAAGCTGCTCATGCACCTGGCTCGAATGGCATGAGCTAACGGTTTAGATATTAAGTTACATAACCGAACCAAACTGCAACTGGCACGAAGTGCAGAATAAACAGTTAGCTTTATTCAGTGTAATTAACTGAGATTTATGACACTAGTTGATCGAAGGATTATCGTCACCTTGTCAGTTTACCATTACTATTCACAAGGAAGACACCGAAAAGACAGGCGTAATTTCAGGGCAAAGTTTTTTCGCCATCATCGCCAAAGTTGGCGAAGTGAGTCCCAACAGGGCGACTTCTTCGCCCGAGTCGCCCTCTAGCTTGTGCCCTGACATTTGCAAGATAAAAGAAGAAAATCTCCCAACATTATCTCTATATCGTATCTGGATAAATTTCCTGCGGACTCAAGTACCGGTTCGACTCATCCATAGTAAATGAGCGATCAGGGTTCGAGGCATTGGAGTTCTACTGTATTATGAAATATTACAGAAAATCAGTGATATTGGAGTGGGATTTTAACTTCTATGAGACTGTGTCAAGGTTAATGTTAATCCTGCATATCTAAGAAAATTAAATTCAGTTGAAACAGATTCCATGCATTAAGCAAGAACGTTAAGGTTATTTCTATTGTACATGATTGATTGATTGATTTAGATTTAATGACATGTCAACCTTTGTGGGTCATTTTCTGTTTACTCCAAGAGAGAGGGAGAAAAAAGAGATAGTAGAAGAGATGAAAGTGAGGGACAGGGGAGAAAGAGATATAACAGTCGAACTTCAATGGCTCGAACACCTTTGGAACCATAAAAATCTGTTCGAGGCAGGGGTGGTTCGAGCCACTGAAGTTACTGCCAGGAGGCATAACGACATACTTTAAGACATCTTTTCGGTGTTCTATAATGAAAAATGTATGCTGTGTGTACTCATTAGAATCGCCTCATCGAGGCGATCCTAATGAGTACACACAGCATACATTTGCAAGATAAAAGAAGAAAATATCCTCAATTTCGCCCTCCCTATTGCTAATGCAGAGAAATTCCATAGGGACTCAAGAACGGGTTCGACTCAGCCATGGTTAACGAGCCATTGGTGTTCGAGCCATCGGAGTTCTACTGAAGCAGAAACATAAGAAGAAGAGATGAAAGTGAGGGACAGTGGAGAAAGAGATATTAATTGAAGTGTAGAAACAGAAGAAATAACAACACCCCCCCCCACTCTCTACCCCTACCCGATGCAAGGACAGCAGGCCTTTGCATTTGATCATTGCCTTCACTTCTATCTTGCCCAACTGTCAGCCAATATCAGTTGGATGCCCCAGCGACGCAAAATACATATCACCTTTGTCTAACCCAATTACCCCCAATACATGAAGAACAATATTTGAGTCCAGTCATCAGAAAATCTGATTTTGCCATTTGCATCCGCACAGTCTGATCAAACAGTGTCGGCCTCAGGAGCTCAGTTGGATGCGCGTCTGACTGGTGATCAGGAGAACGCGGGTTCGATTCCTGCCAGGGTCGGCAACAATCTTTCGTGGAGACTGACTATGACATATTTCCTACAGTCATTCTCTCCCTTCCTCTGATTCAAGAAGGGCAGTTGTCAGTTTCTGGCAAAGAATGTGCACTGTACTGGCGAACTGCCCAGGTAAAGTGTGGATATGTAAACTGACCGTCTCAAAAATGACCAAAAATAGTGTTGATTGGGCCGTTAAAACACCAATACAAACAAACAGTCTGATCAGCACCTCAGGTGTTTGCTGCTCCTTTACAATACCTCTAGTTTCTATTATTAACCCTTCTCATGCTGAATATTCAGTTTAGCCACACCCATTTCTTACTTTGAACCAATCAGATTACTTGATGTATTTTATTCCTACAAATTCATAAATTGAATGTCAAACAGTGTGGATCCTGATCAGATGGCTTCTTCAGGATCTACACTGTTTGCAAAGAAAAGGGTTGTCGTGAACAGCAGGATAAGAGTTAAAATTTCAAGACTGTCACCGTGTAGTAGAGCAGACTGGATTGTGTCATGAGATTTTCCAAATGAGGTCCATGACCGAAAATGAGTTTTTGCCAAAGAAAGGTTTTCACATGAGGGGACTTAAACAATTTTATGCTTACCTTTTAATTTTTCAATACAAAACCAAGTATTTAGATCCACATCTTTCCTTTTGGCATATACTTCAAACCAGTAGTCTTCTAAATCTTCTTCATGCGTCTCTAGCAGGTGATGACACTGAAAAGTATGTAGTCTATTAATAGAAATGATGACACTAAATGGTACTGTTAGGACCATTATTACCAGGCTTCTCCACACTTTCGGATGAGTCTTTAACCCTTTTTGTACTAAATGGAATCTTCCTCCTTATATATACTAGGAGTCCATTTCAAAATTTAGGCGTGTCAGGTTGTTTTTTCTTCAAAATTCATTTGGAAAATGACTGAACTTTAAGCAAACAGTGTAGGCCCTGATCAGACGTTGCGTGCTGCGGCATCTGATCTGGGTCTGCACTGTTTGCCCTGGTACCTGTTTTGGGGTTTCCTAAATGGGTTAAACCAAGGTTCCATCTCCGGATGACCTTAACTGTTGGTGGGACATAAAACTCAAACACTCACTCACTCAGGCACATTATTGACGAGGAACATAAATGATGAAATGATGAAAGATGCATCTTAAAAATCCAAAAAATCCAAACATCTTGAGGGCTTGCTGTAATTCTCCTATAATTTTAACCCTTGTCCTGCTGAGCCCGGATATGTCTGATCTTTCAAACAATGCAGAAGCCATCTGATCAGGATCTACATTGTTTGCCATTCAGATTGTGAATTTGTTGCAATAATTTGCATCAAGTAATCTGATTGGTTGATAATCGGTAGTGGGTGTGGCATATATGACTATTCAGCATGACAAGGGTTAACAGATTTGTTTCATGATTCAGCAAGGTGGTCAATAGGTGCAGATGGAACGACAAACAGTGTAGACAAGATCAGACTGCTTTTGAGCAGTCAGATCTTGGTCTGCACTGTAACGTGACTGTTTGCTAAGGCCTACCTGCTCCAATTTTAGGATCATATTAATTTTTATTAGTTTTTGTTTCATCAAGCCTTATTTTCTCTGAAAAATATAACAAGACAGCCTTGGCCATCAAGTTGAGGTGCCATTGCTTTGACAAAGCCCAACTTGTAAACAAGACAAATATTTTTTGAGGGAGGCCAAAATATAGTCTACCTTGTTTATGCAACACATAGTTACACAGGGACCTACATGGTGACCCGAACAGGTGTTGTGAATTCACTGATAAAGTTTGGTGGAACGGCAAGATATACAGTCTGTCTGGAAATTGAGACATACAGTCAATTTTCGTGAAAGAAAATCACAGTGATCAAGATGTTGACCTGAAGTGGTGCTGTAAATCACTGATAAGTTTGATGGGGCTCGGACTTGTGGTTTTGCTTGATTTGAGGTTTAACGTCCCCGTCAACACTATTCAGGTTATTATGGAAACATTGCTCTGATTTTGTGTGACTTTTACCAGACATTGAGATGAAATGACATTTCAGTCCCTGCAACCCAATGAAATCAATAGGGTTTATCTGCATGGATGGGCCGCCGCGCACCACTTTGTCTGGGCCTTCTGTACTCATGTGCGGTTGATTTCAGCACTGTGTGGAAGCATCATGTAGCCCAATCTATTTCTCCAAGCCCCGAAGGGCGGGGGCAAAAGGGACTTGTGGTATAGAGTCTACCTGGCAATTGAGACACACATTTAAATTTTGTGAAAAATAAGAGGCCCATGGGCCGAAATGCTCACCAGAGCTCAGGGAGCCACTGCCCACTGGCAGCAATGTATTTTAATTAACCATGGAAGCCCTGTGCCCAAGGATGCTACAGATAAAATTTGGATCCAATCAGCCTAGTGGCTTCAGATTCTGATGTCGCTTGAATGTGTTGTTGCCTGACAACAGATGACAATTTGTAATTTCCAATCTGTGGCAACAAATAGGCCAAAAGGAACATTATTTAAGGAACATTTCTATGAAAGTGTGGCAAAATATCTTGAAAGACATTAATGTCATTTTTCAATTTTCCCCATTATAAGTCAATGGAAACTCTTAACTTGGCATAGCAAACAAACCAAAGAGCTAAATTTCATAAACTAGAGCTGAGGTGGACACTGCCCAATGGCAGACGTGTATTATAACATGATATGATTTTAATATACCAAAGTCTACAAAACAAACCCCATACCGAAATGAGCACCCATGTGGACTGTATCTGAAATATTAGGTGTTTTATAAAGTAAAGAGGGTGGGGCATGGACACAATGGAGCCCTGGTTGGTGTCAATAAATGTGTCTTATCAAAAGAAACAGAGACATATATGGTTTAGCAGTGGGGGTATGTATGGTTCCTGAGATGCAAGGCCTTTTAAGCAATGGAGGGATTCGGGCATAGCAGATCCCAGAAAAGCCCAAGATAGTTGTCACTGAATATGCCTTATCATAAGGACCAAGAGTATATATGGTTAAACGGTGGGGATCTGAATGGTTTCTGAGATATGAGGCCCCTTTATGAAGTGGCAGGATGAGAAATGGCCCCTGCGGACCCCCCAAGACGGGGATGGCTGAATGTGTCTATTAACAATGAACATGAATATATGTGATTATAGGATGGGGAATTGAATGGTTTCTGAGATATATGGCCTATTATGAAGTGGAGTCTTATCATAAGGAACAAGAATATATATGGTTAAGGGGTGGGGATCTGAACAGTTTCTGAGATATATGGGTTTTAATGAAGTAAAGGGGTGGGGCATGGCCCATGGCACCCCTCATGCTGGTGTCACTGATTGCATCTTATCACAAGGAACAAGAATATATATGGTTTAGGGTTGGGGCTCTGAACAGTTTCTCAGATATATGGTCTTTTGTGAAGTCAAGGGGTGGAGCATGGCCCGGGTGTGCCCTGGGTGACCCCTAGGTTGGTGTCACTGAATCTGTCTTATAAGGAACAAGAAAATATATGGTTTAGGGGTGGGGATCTGTAAGGTTTCTGGAATATTTGGCCTTTTATGAAGTGGAGGGGGTTGGGCATGGTCCCGGCACATCACGGGGGACCCCAAGTTGGTGTCACTGAATGCAACTTATATGGAATGAGAATATATATGGTTTATGGGTGGGGATCTCAATGGTTTCTGAGATAAATGGTATTTAATGAAGAGGAGAGGGTGGGGCATGTCCCCGGCACATCCCGGGGGACCCACAGGTTTGTGTCACTTAATGTTTCTTATCATAAGGAACATGAATATATATGGTTTAGGGGTGGGGATCTGAATGGTTTCTGAGATAAATGACCTTTTATGAAGTGGAGGGGTCAGGGATTGTCCTCTATTTTTGTGTCACTTAATGCATCTTATCATAAGGAACAAGAATATATATGGTTTAGGGATGGGGATCTGTAAGGTTTCTGAGAGGCATTTTATGAAGTGGAGGGGGGCTGGGCATGGCCCCGGCACAACCTAGGGGACGCCCAGGTTGACAAAAAAGCATACGGCTAAGAGAAGTCTACTCAAGGAACATTTCTATGTAAGTTTTGTCAAAATATCTACAATGACTTGGCAGTAAATGCCATTTTTCAGTTTCCCCATTATAAGTCAATGGAAACTCTAAGTTGCCATAGCAACAAAACTAAAAGGCCAAATTTCATAAAAAAAACAAAACCTGTAAAGGCAAATATGGTGAATATTTTCATAAAGTCTCCACCTCCTAGAGCTTACGGTTTCTGAGAAGATATTTTTTACGTATTTTTTTTTCTCTATTTTTTGCATTTTGGTTTCCATGGCAGCCAACAAAAATGAGCAGTGGGCTTAAAATCATATTGCAGAAAGTAGATTGCCTAAAGAACATTTCTAGCAAAGTTTTGTCAAAATATCTACAGAGGCTTGGCAGTAAATGCCATTTTTCAATTTTCCCCATTATAAGTCTATGGCAACTATAAGTTACCATAGCAACCAAACTGATGAGCCGATTTTCATAAAAAACACAAACTTTCAATCCCCCAGCCCAAGGATGCTACAGATAAAATTTGGGCCCAATTGGCCCAGTGGCTTCAGAGGAGATGTCGTTTGAAAGTGTTGACGGACGCAGACGACGCCAGACAACTGCCTATCCTATAAGCTCCCCCGGAGCCGAAGCCTTCGGCTCTGGTGAGCTAAAAAAAGAAACACATTGACTTTGTTTTGGAAATGGTAACCCAGAGTAGTTTGGTGCATTCATTGGTAAAGTTTAACCCATTGTAAACTAGTGGACTCTTCCATTGCTTTATGCTGGACAAGTCCATTTGCTTTAAAAGGGGTGTCAAACTTTTTTTCGTTTTATTCTATTTTGAAGAAAGATTCTGTTAGCAAATAGAGCAGTCCCTGATCAGACGCCGCATTTGAGCGTCATCTGATCTGGGCCTGCACTGTTTGCCAAGGAACCCCTTTAGGGGTTTCCTGCTTACAATGGGTTACCGCAGGCCAGTCTTGGGGGAGGCAAGATATAGAGTCTATCTGGTAAATGAGACACATGGTCAAATTTGTGAAAGGGAATCACAGTGACCTGGTTTTTTGAAATGCTGATCTGGTGTGGCTTGGTGCATCCACTTTTATCATATGACGTCGCGTCTGAGAGTGTAATAACGTCATGTATTATTTTCGATAATCCACTAGTGGATTAAATATGCAAATTAGCTAACGTTACATGTACGACGTCCTAAACGACGTCACGTTTACTAACGGCGGAATATTGACATTTTTGTAAACAAATCGTGAATAAAATGAGTTTAAAATGTCATATGATAAATAGAATCTTGCATTCGTGCTCATGTATCATTGAATTTATTAAACTCGTTGAGGAAAAGGGATAAAATGCTCGGCAAAGCCTTGCATTTTATCCCTTTTCCTCAACTTGTTTAATAAATTCAATAATACATGAGCACTCATGTAAGATCCTCTATATAAAGTTTGGTGGAGCCAGGACTTGTGGGAGAAGAGATACAGTCAACCTTGAAAATGAGATACATGATCTATTTTCATCAAAATTGGTCACTGTGACCTATTTTGGGATGGTGACCGAGACTATTCTGGTTCATTCACTTTTTGGTGGAGCTGTAAATTGTGGGAGGCAAGATACAAAATAGAAACGACAAAGTAGGTCAGTGTGACTTGGTTTTGAGGTTGCTTCTTTATTTCACCATAGTGCATATACCGTACATGAAGTGTCTCAGGTCTCGGGTAGTTTATAAGATAAGACTGTACATACAGAAACCTCCGTGGTGTTTGCCTCGCAAACCGGGGATCATGGGATCGATTCCAGGCTAACTAATTTATCGGAGTCTAACTGTTGGTTTTCTTTTGCTCCAGCATTTCAGTGGTTTCTTGCTGTCGAGTCCTCACCGTTGTTTCATCTATGTGGTCGTTTGATTTTTGTGTTCACGGAGATGTTGCACTGATGAGTTAGAAGGCCTTCATGGGGACTGAACAAATTATTTGTCTTAAATGCGATGGAGGTAAGGGTGGGGATTTGGCCACGTAAAATCGAGTTAAGCCCCCCAGTGGAATTCGTTTCCGCTGACCGTTCCAAGGCGGTTCTTCTGTTGCGGATTTTTGTTATGGTTTGTCTTTGAGTGTTTGTGTTGCTTATATTGTTTTATTTTGGATAGCCTATTGGCCATTTTGTGGAAAAGGAACTGTCATTTTGGCTTTCCGCTATTGATGTTTCCATTAGGGTCTGTTGTTTCATGTTTGTGTTTCTTTCCCTTTGGTATCTCTGATGGGAGCTGTGGGTTTTTGTATCAATTCCTGATCATTGCCTCCACTTCTATTTCACCAGACTTTAACCGAGGTCCCATCTTCATATGACCTTAGATGTTGGTGGGATCTAAAACTTAAACACACACACGACTGAACACGGATGGACTACTGAACAAACAGACTGACAGATGGACAGATTTACTTTGACTGAACGGTCAATTACTTGCTGATCGCATATGGGATCAACAAAAATTAAATGTCATCTGCTGTTGTTGTAACTGGAACTTTAACCTTTATCCTGCTGCATAATTTAAATTTAGCCATGCCAATTTACATTTCAACCAATCAAATTACTTGATGTAATTATGTAATTTATTCATTCAAATTCACAAACTGAATAACAACTAGAGAAAGTGACCAGTGGGTCACGTATACCCCCGGCCAGTGCCACCCTCTGATATATCTTTGGAGCTTGTATATAGTGTAAATGAAGAAGTTAAGAAGCTATAAGCATCTATAAATGTGCTTGTAAAAGCTAAACCAAACATAAAATTTCTAAATGGACCAAGGGAGTGAGGGCATCAAAGTTACTGAAGGGTTGGGGGCATCAATGAAACTGAAGCAGCAGGTAGGGGTATGCATCAACGAAACCTTTGGACTGGTATGAAACATCAATGCAAATATCAATTAAATTTGTAGTAGAGTTTAGAACATACTGCCATCTATCACGTTTGTCATAAAACTTTAACCAAATGTAAAATTTCTAAGTCAGTGACCTTGAGGTCAAGGTCACCGCAGGTAGGAGAAGGGACATACATCATGAAATGTTTGGGCTGGTATGCAACATTAATGCAAGTACAGTATCAACTGAATTTGTGCATACAGGCATCTATAAACTTTGTCATAAAACTTTAATCGAATGTGAAATTTCTAAGTCTGTGACCTTGACCTCAAGGTCACTTTTGGGGGTGGGACATGCATCAGTGAAATCTTTGGACCAGTATGTAACTTCAGTGTAAGTATCAACTAAAATCTATCAAAGGGTTCAGAAGATACAATCTCCTAGAAACTTTGACGCAAAACTTTAACCAAAATGTTAATGGACGGACAGACGGACGGAAAGACGGAAACACGGACGTTCTCACGAACGGATACTTAAGTGGCTAGGCGTCGGCATATTGACTACTTAAGCGGCAAGCCACCTAAGAGCGAATTTTTGCCACTTAAGTACCCAAATAACGGAATAAACCCCATTTGGACTCACGAATATATACTTAAGTGTCAAACTGTCCAAATTTTTTGCCCCCTAAATGTCGTTTCGTTGGTGCGTATAGACGGACAAACGAACGGCAGGACGAAAACTATATACCCCCACATACTTCGTATGCCGGGGGTATAAACAGTGTAGATCTAGATCAGAAGAAGCCATCTGATCAGGTTCTACACAGTTTGCAAAGCTAGAGGGTTGTTGTGTTTGGCAGAATTTGGGATAATGGTTAAAATACTGACCTTTAATACCCTGAGAAAAACTACATCTGAAAATGTAGTCTGCTTATGTCGTCTGCTGATTTTTTTTGGCGAACTTTTTTAAAATATTTGCAAAAAATTACTTTTAAGGTAACCAGCAGGGGGAAAAGCAGACGACAATTATCATAATTGGCATTTTATGAGAAAACAAGAGGCTCAATGAGCCTAAACCGCTCACCTGAGTAACTTAAGTTTTAACAATTCACAGACTTGACTACTAAATCTGCTAATAGAATCCAGCCCATTGACCCTTACAGAATATAAGTCATCATTATTGCATTGCATTCCAAGTTTGAGACTTCTAGCTTCTATAGTTCCTGAGAAATCTTTGACAAAAATTTAACATTGGTCAAAATGGAGAGAAGGAAGAATGAAAGAACAGATGAACAAATAAGCTGAGAAAGCCCAATGTCTCTTACACAAAATAAGTCATCATTATTCTATTGAATACCAAATTTGATGCTTCTAGCTTTTATAGTTCCTGAGAAATCTTTGATTAAAAATTAAACATTGGTCCATTATCTCTATATGGAGAGAAAGAAGAATGAAGGAACAAATGAACCAGACTAGCTCCAAAACCTAATGCAGCCTTTCCCCTTGCCCAATGGTGCTACACATAAAATTTAAACAAGATTGGTCGACTGCCTTCTGAGATATGCTTCATTGAAAGTGTGGACGACGGATGGACAGACGACAGACGACGGACTCCGGAGCCTTGGTATACTATCAGCTCACTGGAGCCTTTGGCTCAGGTGAGCTAAAAATTCAAGTCGCTATTTCTGTCACAACATTTTCCCTACGTTAAGTCTATGGGCAATTTTTTTTGTCTCTCAAGGTCACGTAACTCCGAGGTCAATATTCCGATTCGGCCCAAAATCTAACTTAACCGAGATTTTATGCCTGTCCTCGTTACCTGCAAGTTTGCAGCTGATATGAATAAAAATAAAGTTGCTATCGTGGTCACAACGTATATTTTTATGCTCAAGGGCAGGTAACTCCAAGGTAAATATTCCGATTCGACCCAAAATCGAACTTAACCAAGATTTTATGTCTGTCCTCGTTACCTGCAAGTTTGAAGCTGATCTGAAAAAAATTCAAGTCGCTATCGTAGTCGCAACATTTTCCCTAATTAAGTCTATGGGCAATTTTTTTGTCGCTCAAGGTCACGTAACTCCGAGGTCAATATTCCGATTCGGCCCAAAATTGAACTTAACTGGGATTTTATGCCTGTCCTCGCTACCTGCAAGTTTGAAGCTGATCTGAATAAAAAAAAAGTTGCTATCGTGGTCACAACGTATTTTTTCATGCTCAAGGGCAGGTAACTCCAAGGCAAATAATCCGATTCGGCCCAAAATCGAACTTAACCGTGATTTTATGTCTGTCCTCGTTACCTGCAAGTTTGAAGCTGATCTGAAAAAAATTCAAGTCGCTATCGTAGTCACAACATTTTCCCTATGTTAAGTCTATGGGCAAATTTTTTGTCGCTCAAGGTCACGTAACTCCGAGGTCAATAGTCCAATTCTGCCCAAAATCGAACTTAACCGAGATTTTATGCCTGTCCTTATTATCTGCAAGAATGAAGTCGATCAGAAAAAAATTGACGGAGCTAGAGTGATGACAAGCTTTTTCCTATGTTAAGTCTATGGGAGCTATATGTTGCCATGGTAACCACAGTTCCACTCAGATCTGCATGAAAACCTTATGCAGTCTTTCCACTTGCCCAATTATGTTACACATGAAATTTGATCAAAGTCTGCCAAGTAGTCTTCAAGATATACATTTTTGAAATTCACATTAACCCTTATGCAAAAATGCACAAGGGCAGGTAACTCCTAAGTGTATGATCCGATTCTGCCAATTATCGAACTTGACCGAGATTTCATGGCTGTGCTGGTTATCTGTAAGAATGAAGCCAATCCGAACAAAATTGAAGCAGCTACAGTGATGACAACATTTTCCCCATGTTAAGTCGATAGGCAATTTTTCGGGCGCTCAAGGGGACGTAACTCTTGAGTGAATTATCTGATTCGGCCCAAAATCGACATTGACCGAGATTTTATGCCTGTACTGGTTATCTGCAAGAATGAAGTCGATCAGAATAAAATTGACGGAGCTAGAGTGATGACAAGCTTTTTCCTATGTGAAGTCTATGGGAGCTAGATGTTGCCATGGCAACCAGAGTTCCACTCAGATCTGCCTGAAAACCTAATGAAGCCTTTCCACTTGCCCAATAATGCGACACATGAAATTTGATCAAAGTTGGCCAAGTAGTCTTTAAGATATACATTTTTGAAATTCCCATTAACCCTAATGCAAAAACACACAAGGGCAGGTAACTCCTAAGTGAATGATCCGATTCTGCCAGTCATCGAACTTGACCGAGATTTCATGGCTGTGTTGGTTATCTGCAAGAATAAAGCCAATCTGAAAATAATTGAAGCAGCTACGGTGATGACAACATTCTCCCCATGTTAAGTCAATAGGCAATTTTTTCAACGCTCAAGGGCACGTAACTCCTGAGTGAAAAATCCGACTCAGCCCAAAATCGAACTTGATCGAGATTTCATGCCTGTCCTCGTTATCTGCAAGAATGAAGACAATCAGAAAAAAATTGACGGAGCTAGAGTGATGACAAACTTTTTCCTATGTTAAGTCTATGGGAGCTATTTGTTGCCATGGCAACCAGAGTTCCAAGCCGATCTGCCCGAAAACAGTATGCAGCCTTTCCCCCTACCTGATAATGCTTCACATGAAATTTGATCAAGATTGGCCCACTGGTTCCGGAGATATACATCTTTGAAAGTGTGGACGACGGACGACGACGACGACGGACGCCGGCTCATGGTAAACCAATACCTCACATGAGCCTTCATCTCAGGTGAGCTAAAAACTACATCTGAAAATGTCGTCTGCTTGTGTGGGCCCAGATCAGACTGCTCCTAGAGGTCTGATCTGGGCCAGACTGTTTGCAAAAAATAACTTTTAAGGTAACCAGCAGGCGGCAAAGCAGATGACAATTATCGTAATTGGCATTTTATGAGAAAAACTACATCTGAAAATGTCGTCTGCTTATGTCGTTTGCTGATTTTTTTTTTCAAACTTTTTTAAAATATTTTTGCATACCGGGGCAAACAGTGTGGGCCCAGATCAGACTGCTCCTGAAGGAGCAGTCCGTTCTGGGCACACATTGTTTGCAAAAAAATACTTTTAAGGTAACCAGCAGGTGGCAAAGCAGACGACAATTATCGTAATTGGCATTTTATGGGCAGAAAAACAAAAGCATACCTCTTTTTTATCATCTGAACAAAGTGTTTCCATGATTTCAATAAGTCTGGTTTCACTGCAAAATATAAAACATGGGGAGACTGTTGTTTCATAAAAAAAAAATATGTTTGAAATTGATGAATTAGAATCCATGCCCTGCTGAACACAATAACCTTTACCTTTGGAAACAGTGTAGACTCAGATCAGCTGATCAGGATCTATACAATTTGTCATACAATTTGTGAATTTGAATGAGTTCATGAGATCAAGTAAACTGATTGGCTGAGTCAGAAATGGGTTTGGATACTGACACTAAATGAATTTATTCATCAGGTCAAGAGCTAATATGATCACTTCATATCCAAACAACAAGAGGCTCAATGAGCCTAAGCCGCTCACCTGAGGAACTTAAGTTTTAACAATTCACAGACTTGACTACTAAATCTGCTAATAGAATCCAACCCATTGACCCTTACAGGATATAAGTCATCATTATTGCATTGCATTCCAAGTTTGAGACTTCTAGCTTCTATAGTTCCTGAGAAATCTTTGACGAAAATTTAACATTGGTCAAAATGGAGAGAAAGAAGAATGAAAGAACAGATGAACAAATAAGCTGAGAAAGCCCAATGTCTCTTACACAAAATAAGTCATCATTATTCTATTGAATACCAAATTTGATGCTTCTAGCTTTTATAGTTCCTGAGAAATCTTTGATTAAAAATTTAACATTGGTCTATTATCTCTGTATGGAGAGAAAGAAGAATGAAGGAACAAATGATCCAGACTAGCTCCAAAACCTAATGCAGCCTTTCCCCTTGCCCAATGGTGCTACACATAAAATTTAAACAAGATTGGTCGACTGCCTTCTGAGATATGCTTCATTGAAAGTGTGGACGGACAACAGACGACGGACTCCGGCGCCATGCTATACTATCAGCTCACTGGAGCCTTTGGCTCAGGTGAGCTAAAAATTCAAGTCGCTATTTCTGTCACAACATTTTCCCTACGTTAAGTCTATGGGCAAATTTTTTTTGTCTCTCAAGGTCACGTAACTCCGAGGTCAATATTCCGATTCGGCCCAAAATCGAACTTAACCGAGATTTTATGCCTGTCCTCGTTACCTGCAAGTTTGAAGCTGATATGAATAAAAATAAAGTTGCTATGATGGTCACAACGTATTTTTTTATGCTCAAGGGCAGGTAACTCCAAGGCAAATATTCCGATCGGCCCAAAATCGAACTTAACCGAGATTTTATATCTGTCCTCGTTACCTGCAAGTTTGAAGCTGATCTGAAAAAAATTCAAGTGGCTATCGTAGTCGCAGCATTTTCCCTAATTAAGTCTATGGGCAAATTTTTTTTCGCTCAAGGTCACGTACTCCGAGGTCAATATTCCGATTCGGCCAAAAATTGAACTTAACCGAGATTTTATGCCTTTTCTCGTTACCTGCAAGTTTGAAGCTGATCTGAATAAAAATAAAGTTGCTATCGTGGTCACAACGTATTTTTTTATGCTCAAGGGCAGGTAACTCCAAGGCAAATAATCCGATTCGGCCCAAAATCAAACTTAACCGCGATTTTATGTCTGTCCTCGTTACCTGCAAGTTTGAAGCTGATCTGAAAAAAATTCAAGTCGCTATCGTAGTCACAACATTTTCCCTATGTAAAGTCTATGGGCAAATTTTTTGTCGCTCAAGGTCATGTAACTCCGAGGTCAATATTCCGATTCAAACTTAACTGAGATTATATGCCTGTCCACGTTACCTGCAAGTTTGAAGCTGATCTGAATAAAAATAAAGTTGCTATCGTGGTCACAACGTATTTTTTTATGCTCAAGGGCAGGTAACTCCAAGGCAAATAATCCGATTCGGCCCAAAATCTAACTTAACCGAGATTTTATGTCTGTCCTCGTTACCTGCAAGTTTGAAGCTGATCTGAAAAAAATTCAAGTTGCTATCGTAGTCTCAACATTTTCCCTATGTTAAGTCTATGGGCAAATTTTTTGTCGCTCAAGGTCACGTAACTCCGAGGTCAATATTCCGATTCGGCCCAAAATCGAACTTAACCAAGATTTTATGCCTGTCCTTGTTACCTGCAAGTTTGAAGCTGATCTGAATAAAAATAAAGTTGCTATGATGGTCACAACGTATTTTTTTATGCTCAAGGGCAGGTAACTCCAAGGCAATAAATCCGATTCGGCCCAAAATCGAACTTAACCGTGATTTTATGTCTGTCCTCGTTACCTGCAAGTTTGAAGCTGATCTGAAAAAAATTCAAGTCGCTATTGTAGTCACAACATTTTCCCTATGTTAAGTCTATGGGCAAATTTTTTGTCGCTCAAGGTCACGTAACTCCGAGGTCAATATTCCGATTCTGCCCAAAATCAAAATTAACAGAGATTTTATGCCTGTCCTCGTTACCTGCAAGTTTGAAGCTGATCTGAATAAAAATAAAGTTGCTATCGTGGTCACAACGTATTTTTTTATGCTCAAGGGCAGGTAACTCCAAGGCAAATAATCCAATTCAGCCCAAAATCGAACTTTACCGTGATTTTATGTCTGTCCTCATTACCTGCAAGTTTGAAGCTGATCTGAAAAAAATTCAAGTCGTTATCGTAGTCACAACATTTTCCCTATGTTTAGTCTATGGGCAAATTTTTTGTCGCTCAAGGTCACGTAACTCCGAGGTCAATATTCCGATTCGGCCAAAAATCGAACTTGACCGAGATTTTATGCCTGTCCTCGTTACCTGCAAGTTTGAAGCTGATCTGAATAAAAATAAAGCTGCTATCGTTCCTATGTTAAGTCTATGGGAGCTATATGTTGCCATGGTAACCAGAGTTCCACTCAGATCTGCATGAAAACCTTATGCAGTCTTTCCACTTGCCCAATAATGTTACACATGAAATTTGATCAAAGTCGGCCAAGTAGTCTTCAAGATATACATTTTTGAAATTCACATTAACCCTTATGCAAAAACGCACAAGGGCAGGTAACTCCTAAGTGTATGATCCGATTCTGCCAATTATTGAACTTGACCGAGATTTCATGGCTGTGCTGGTTATCTGTAAGAATGAAGCCAATCCGAACAAAATTGAAGCAGCTACAGTGATGACAACATTTTCCCCATGTTAAGTCGATAGGCAATTTTTCGAGCGCTCAAGGGGACGTAACTCTTGAGTGAATTATCTGATTCGGCCCAAAATCGAACTTGACCGAGATTTTATGCCTGTACTGGTTATCTGCAAGAATGAAGTCGATCAGAAAAAAATTGACGGAGCTAGAGTGATGACAAGCTTTTTCCTATGTGAAGTCTATGGGAGCTAGATGTTGCCATGGAAACCAGAGTTCCACTCAGATCTGCCTGAAAACCTAATGAAGCCTTTCCACATGCCCAATAATGCGACACGTGAAATTTGATCAAAGTTGGCCAAGTAGTCTTTAAGATATACATTTTTGAAATTCCCATTAACCCTAATGCAACAACACACAAGGGCAGGTAACTCCTAAGTGAATGATCCGATTCTGCCATTTATCAAACTTGACCAATATTTCATGGCTGTGCTGGTTATCTGCAAGAATAAAGCCAATCTGAAAATAATTGAAGCATCTACGGTGATGACAACATTCTCCCCATGTTAAGTCAATAGGCAATTTTTTCAACGCTCAAGGGCACGTAACTCCTGAGCGAATAATCCGATTCAGCCCAAAATCGAACTTGATCGAGATTTCATGCCTGTCCTCTTTATCTGCAAGAATGAAGTCGATCAGAAAAAAATTGACGGAGCTAGAGTGATGACAAGCTTTTTTTCAACGCTCAAGGGCACGTAACTCCTGAGTGAATAATCCGATTCAGCCCGAAATCGAACTTGATCGAGATTTCATGCCTGTCCTCGTTATCTGCAAGAATGAAGACAATCAGAAAAAAATTGACGGAGCTAGAGTGATGACAAACTTTTTCCTATGTTAAGTCTATGGGAGCTATTTGTTGCCATGGCAACCAGAGTTCCAATCCGATCTGCCCGAAAACAGTATGCAGCCTTTCCCCCTACCTGATAATGCTTCACATGAAATTTGATTAAGATTGGCCCACTGGTTCCGGAGATATACTTCTTTGAAAGTGTGGACGACGGACGACGACGACGGACGACGACGACGGACGACGGACGCCAGCTCGTGGTATACTAATACCTCACATGAGCCTTCGGCTCAGGTGAGCTAAAAATGCATAGATTATATAGAAAAATGACCATTTATGCTCATTTTTCTATACAACTATATATAACCATTTTTCTATTTTGAATAGAACAGAAAATTGACCATTCTAATTTATGGTCATCTTTTATTTAATTAATAGTCAATTTTTTCACATTTACCTTTTTTCATCCAAAAGTACTGATATTTTTTCTTATTTCTGCACAGAAACATATGTTGTGGGTACTCATTAGCCGAGGCGCTTCTAATGAGTACTCACAACTTATGTTTTCATGCATTTTGTTTGTATTCTCTTACTGAATATACAGATTAGCCACACCCATTTCTGACTTTGAACCAATCAGATTACTTGATGTAATTTATTCCAACAAATTCATAAACAGAATGTCAAACAGTGTAGATCCTGATCAGATGGCTTTTGGAACTACACTGTTTGCAAAGATAGGGGTTGTCGTGAACAGCATGATAAGGGTTAATGGTCAATTTTTTCACATAATTTGAGGCAATTTTTCATCCAAAAGTACTGATATTTTTCTTATTTCTGCACAGAAACATAAGTTGTGGGTACTCATTAGCCGAGGCGCTTCTAATGAGTACTCGCAACTTATGTTTTCATGCATTGTGTTTGTATTGGAGTTTAACAGCCCAGTCAGCACTATTTTAGGTTATTTTTGGGTCAGTTCACCTATCCACACTTTTCGTGGGCAGGCTTAAACGTAAGCAGTTAACCAGTACAGCGCACACTCTTTCATCAGAAACTGACAACTGCCCTTCTTGACTCAGCGGAAGGGAGAGAATGACCACATAAAGACTTTATGATCAATCTCCACGAAAGAATGTTGCTGACCCCGGCAGGTATCGAACCCACATCCTCCTGATTACCAGTCAGATGCGCATCCGACTGAGCTACCAAGGCCGCCATGTTTTCATGCCTAAATAAGCAAAAAAATAATATTTGGAAACCCCTGTTATCAGCGGCTAATTAGAATGTGGGCGCTCATTAGAAATGCCCTAACATGTGTCGTGGTGAAACCATATGATAAACTAGAATTTGTTTTTCTACAAAAACACAGATGTCTCCCCCGTTTTTGACTGTTAAGTATAACCTTGACATTGGAGGTATTGAGCTGGGTCTTGTGTGCAACACATCATCTAATGAAGATGCACATTTCTGCATAGTAACTTTAAAAATGTTCATAGAAAAATAAAAAAGTTATTGGCCGTAAACAAAAAAAGCACTTTTTTACCTTTGACCTCTAAGTATGGCCTTGACCTCCATCAAGGAGCTCCATCACAAAAAATAAGAAAGTTATTGACCAAACACCAAAAAAGGCCCCTTTTTTACCTTTGACCTCTATGTATGACCTTGGCATTTTAGGTACCAAACTGAATCATGCATGCAACACATCTTCTCATGATAGTTAACATGTTTGCCAAGTAACTTCAAATTCTATCTAAAAATAAGCAAGTCACTGACAAAACCAGAAAAAAGGCCCCTTTTTTACCTTTGACCTCTAAGTATGACCTTGACCTTTGAGGTACCGACCTGGGTCATGCACGCAACACATCGTCTTATATTGGTTAACATTTCTGCCAAGTTATTTCAAAATCTATCTCAAAATAAGAAAGTTATTGACCAAATACAAAAAAAGGCCCCTTTTTGACCTTTGACCTCTAAGTATGACCTTGACCTTTGAGGTACTGACCTGCCTCATGCGCACCACACATCGTCTCATGGTTGTTAATAATTATGCCAAGTAATTTTAAAATCCATCTCAAAATAAGAAAGTAATTGACCAAATACGAAAAAAAGGCCCCTTTTTTGACCTTTGACCTCTAAGTATGACCTTGACCTTTGAGGTACCGACCTGCCTCATGCGCACCACACATCGTCTTATGGTTGTTAATATTTCTGCCAAGTAATTTTAAAATCCATCAGAAAATAAGAAAGTTATTGACCGGACACGATTTGCCCAACATATATGCATACCGACAAACTTCCAAGGGAGATAATTCAAAAAGTATAAATGCGAGAGTTATAGTTCTTGCGCACTGCACATCGTCTAATGCTGATTAATATTTATACCAAGTTTCGTGAAGATAGCTCTAACGGTTTTCAAGTAATAGAGCGGACACGAAAGTGTGACAGACGGACGCCCCGGGGGAAAAACAATATGTCTCTCCGAAAAAATTTTTTTCGGGGGGAGACATAATAAGAAAAAAATCACAAATTTTCATTAAACAAGAGGGCCATGATGGCCCTGGATCGCACACCTGATCCATATTGTACAAATGAAATTGTAGGTAATATATGGTAGAGTAGAGTGTTTGAGCAATTTTGGTTGACTCAATGAAGTTTTTATAATTTTAGCCATCTTGTTCATCCAAGCACAACAGGTTGAGCAATTTTGGAAGAGTGTCACCCAAGGAACATTCCTGTGACATCATGTGAACAAGTCCGTGAAATGAAGACCCCATAAACCCCACTCCATATAGAGAAAACTGGGGTTTATGGGGGTATACATTATTTTTCTTATTTCTACTCCAAGACATAGGTTGTGGGTACTCGTTAGAATGGCCTCAATGAGGCAGTTCTAACAAAGACCAACCTATGTTTTGAGCATTGATAGAAAAATATCATGGATTTTCATCAGAAAAGTTGCCATTTTGGAGATTTGCCATTTTGGAGATATGAAAAATGCACTATGTCACACAGGTGTGTTATGATGAAATTAATTCGAAATCCATCCACTAATCCATCGACTGGTTAAGGGCCAGAAGTCATTTAAAGTTTTTTTTTTTTCTATTTTTAGTCCTGGTGGCCATCTTTTCATCCGAGCAGAGCAGTTTGAGCAATTTTGGTAGAGGGTCCATCAAGGATCATTCTTGTGCAGTTATTTCAAAATCCATCCAATAGTTAAGGAAGAGGAGACTTTTAAAGACTTTTCTATTTTTATCTCTGGCGGCCATCTAGTTCATCCTAGCGGAACATTTTGAGCAATTTTTGTTGAGGGTCACCCAAGGAACATTCCTGAAAAATTATTTTGAAACCCATCCACTGGTTAAGGAGAAGAAGTCATTTAAAGGTTCTTCTATTTTTAGCTCTGGTGGCCATCTTGTTCATCCGAGCATAATTAACGGTTTCAGCAATTTTGGTAGAGTGTCACCCAAGGAACATTCCTGTGAAATTATTTTGAAATCCATCCACTGGTTAAGGGAAAGAAGTTGTTGAAAGGTTTTTCTATTTTTAGCTCTGGCAGCCATTTTGTTCATCCGAGGCTTGCCGAGTGATGCTGGACAGTGAACCCGAGGGACAGATTTTTCCATCCACCCCTCACACCCATATAGGATTCTTTTTCTTTTATACCTTCCATTTCTTAGCAAGGCTTTTTAATGCTGCAGTCACTTCGGTTACCATCGTCCGCCATATTGTGATGACACTGCAGGAATGTTTAGTGACTTCACGAAACATGCTACGACGTCAACCTTAATGACGGCGCATACGAGGTCATAATCAACCAGTGAATTTATCAAACACGCGATTATAATCGATTTCAGGTCGGAGTACCAGGGTCATAACAAATTTCTATCCCAGGGTAAAATCAAGGATTTCCTTGTCTGGTGTGCAAGAATAAATATTATCATACCTAGTAGCATAGGTCCCTAGAGATTTCTCCTCCCAGTGGGTGTTTCCTCCGCCAAAGTTAGACTTTTGTGTGTCCTTTATACCCTGAAAAGAAAGCAGAGAAGAATCATTTTAACCTTTGTTTGTTTGTATTGGAGTTTAACAGCCCAGTCAACACTATTTAGGTCATTTTTAGTCGGTCAGTTTAACTATCGGATATCAACACTTTTCCTGGGCAGGTGTAAGAGGTTAACCAGTACAGCGCATATTCTTGCGCCAGAAACTGACAACTGCCCTCCTTGAATCAGCTTAAGGGAGAGAATGATTTTAACTCTTAGCACTCTCTAGGCTAATTCAGCAGACGCCGCTTGTGATAAAAGTGCATGCAAAGCCCGGGAAATCTTTTGAGCTGTGTAGGGTAAAAATTACAGTTGTAAAGTACAAACATCACAAATATAAATCATCCATTGCAACATCGCTGGCTGCTCACTGTTCTGAAGAAGCTTTCAATAAACCTTTTCGACATTCTTATTGCCAGCGAATAGCGGCCTCAATCTAGAGGCGGAGTCTGTTCTTGCTCGGCGTACCTTGTTTTAAAGTTTTTTGCTGTGTGCTGTAACAAAAATCATGTGTAGTAGGATGTTTTGGGGTAAGTTACTTTCGTTTTAGCTTCTTTCAGATTTTTGACGAAAATCTGACCAAATGTCAATCCAGCAATTTTATTCGACAAAAATTCGACCAAATATTGGTTCGACGGAAAAGTACATTCAACCAAGTGGTTTTCGACGAAATGTCATGGAAGCATAAACTCCAACCAGCTGAAAGCTTTATTGTGCACGGACTACCCATGCATGCCACCACTTCGGATGTCCGTTGTTACTAATTATCGGTGTATATGTAAATCAAAAGCTCTAGAAAATTATCTGGGTATACGAGCCTTCATGTATATAGTGTTTACCCTAGCCCTTTTTTAGCATGGCACAATGACATACTCCTTTTCTCTAGTGCCATGTCCTTTTTCAGATAGAGTAAATGCTGCCCTACATTTTGGTAAAAACATCACTAAAAATAGCCATCAGAAGAGATGGCAAATCCCCCGACCAAAAGCCAATATGGCCTTCAGAAGATTGTTCACCAATAGAAAGTGCACCAGAATTAAACCACATATCACAAAAGTATTGCAGTTATGGCCATCGCAAGATTATACTGTCAGGGGAGATAACTAAAAAACCAGGGCACTCAGAAATGTCGTTCTTGCGCATGACATGCCTGCTTAAGCTCATGTAATTCTGCACAAAGTACCATCAATATGTCTCAAAAGGTATTGGAGATATAATGATCACAAGCTGGTCATACTGTTATATTGGAAGGGTAGATAACTCAAATACCACAGCAACAACAGTTGTGGTTCTTGCACATGACATCCCTTCTGTACCTTGTATACAATTGTGCTAAGTTCCTTCAATATATCTCAAAGGGAGTTGGAGTTATGGCCATCACAAGGTTATATTGCCAGGGGAGATAACTAAAAAACCAGAGCACCCAGAGTTGTAATTCTTGAGCATGACACACTTGCTTAACCTCATGTTCATCTGCATCAAGTACCACCAATATGTCTCAAAGGGTATTGGAGGTACGGTGGTCACAAGGTTGCCATACTGTTATATTGGAAGGGGAGATAACTCAAATATCATAGCACCCAGAGTTGTGGTTCTTAGGCATGAAGCGCCATCTCAAGGTTGTATACAATTGTGCCAAGTACCATCAATATATCTCAAAGGGTATTTGAGTTATGGCCATCATAAGGTTATATTGTCAGGGGAGATAATTAAAAAAACCAGGGCACCCAGAGTTGTGGTTCTTGCACATGACACACCTGCTTAACCTCATGTACAACTGTACCAAGTATCATCAATATATCTCAAAGAGTGTTGGAGATGTGGCCATCACAAGGTAGTGATTCTATATTACTGGAAGGGGAGATAACTAAAAAAACACGGCACGCAGAGTTGTGGTTCTTCTGCATGACACACTGTCTCGGCCTTGTGAACAACTGTGCTAGGTATCATCAATATATCTTAAAGGGTATTGGAATTATGCCCATCACAAGGTTGTCACTCTATTTTATTGGAAGGGGAGATAACTCCAAAACCATGGCAACCAGAGTTGTGGTTCTTGTGCATGACACGCCATCTCAGCCTTGTGAACAACTGTGCCAGGTACCATCAATATATCTCAAAGGGTATTGGAGTTATGGCCATCACAAAGTAGTCATTCTATTTTATTAAAAGGGGAGATAACTAAAAAAGTATGGCATCCAGAGTTCTGGTTCTTGCGCATGACACGCCGTCTCAGCCTTGTGAACAATTGTGCCAAGAACCATCAATGAATCTCAAAGGGTATAGGAGTTATGGCCATCACAAGGTTGTCACTCTATTTTATTGGAAGGGGAGATAACTCCAAAACCGTGGCAACCAGAGTTGTGGTTCTTGTGCATGACACACCGTCTCAGCCTTGTGAACAACTGTGCCATGTACCATCAATATATCTCAAAGGGTATTGGAGTTATGGCCATCACAAAGTAGTCATTCTATTTTATTAAAAGGGGAGATAACTAAAAAAGTATGGCATCCAGAGTTCTGGTTCTTGCGCATGACACGCCGTCTCGGCCTTGTGAACAATTGTGCCAAGAACCATCAATGAATCTCAAAGGGTATAGGAGTTATGGCCATCACAAGGTTGCGTCTACGGACGGACGGACGGACGTTCTCACGGATGTATACTTATGTGGCTATTTTTGGCAGGATTGATACTTAAGTGGCTACTTTTAGCCACTGAAAAGAAGTATTTTCGGTGTCTAACAGAATAAATCCCATAGACTTACATTGATTCTGTCCATTTACATAGCCACCTAACTATACATTTGTTGGTGCGGACAGACGGACGGACGGACGCCAGGCTGATCGCTATATCCCCCGAACCTATTCGGTCGGGGGATAAAAATGAACAAAACACAACAAAGTTATGCCTGTTTAAATGATGACTACTTTAGACACATTTAAGCAATTTGACAGTGACACCAATTAAACAATTGAAGTGCGAAATTGTGCCTGACCAGTGTCATGTCAGTGTTTGTGTGTAAGACAAGAATATCGGTGAAACCGATGGATGCTCCCTGACGGTGCAATAGTCAGAACAGGAAATATTATCCTAGTAAAAGAGTGGTATACTGTGTATACTCACTGTACTTCAAAATGGAGTTTAACAAAACCTGTCGGTGGACAGATTAGCTTGCCTGATGGCACTGTCATACAAACATCAGCAATACAAAAGTCGGAATAAATGAAAGGAAGTGTCTTCAGGTACGATACCATACCCCAAGATCCTGGGTGGTAGTTTAGCTGTATTAATTGGGTAAAACTGTTTAATACAAATAATTGAAAATTACGATGACAAAGTTTTTTTCTAAAAATAACCAAAGTGACCTTGACCTTGACCCCAGGATCCTGAAAGTTGAACTTGCTCGAGATTTTATTATTCCCAACATTTGTGTGAAGCTATATTAAAATCCATCAACAAATGATGACACTAGAGTGATGACAAAGTTTTTTTCTAAAAAAAAGCCGCAGTGTCCTTGACCTTGAGCCAAGGACCCTGAAAGTTAAACTCGCTTGAGATATTATCATACTTAACGTTTGTGTGAAATTATATTAAAATCCATCAATAAATGTAGGCACTAGAGTGAAAACAAAGTTTTTCTAAAAATAGCCACAGTGACCTTGACCTTGAGCCCAGGACCCTGAAAGTCAAACATGCTCAAGATATTATCATACCCAACATTTGTGTGAAGTTATATTAAAATCCAGTTATATTAAATGTAGGCACTAGAGTGATGACAAAGTTTTTCTTAAACAAGAGGCCCATGGGCCACAATGCTCACCAGAACTCAGGCGGACACTGCCCACTGCACCGTCTATCATCTACACCGGAAATAGAATCCCGGTGAATCGAAAGTAATAGCTGCAGGTGAAGGAGTGCCTCTTGAAAATGGATTATATTACTGCTTGTAAGCTTTAGGTTAAGATTACTGTTATCAAATATCAGTAGTGGACATAATTTGCTGCTGCCATGAGAAGTGCTTTCATATAAAACGCACAATTGTGCAATTACAGACCGAATATTCGACAGCTGGTACCGTAAACAAAATGGATTTGACAAGTTCGTTGTTGTTTTGTTTATGTTTTTTCACTTAATAAGAAAGAACAATGATGGAAAAAATAATTTGCAAAAGAAACTTGCCTCAACTTGTATTTCCAACACAAATGTTTGCCTAAACGTAAAGTACCTGTTGTACGGCGAATAGTAGTTTGGCGTACGGCTTGTTGCAAATTAGCGTAAACGAAAGTGTACGGCAATTAGTTCCATGTTTATAGCTGATGACATTTTAAAAGTATACCGACCGGCCTTCCGATGCTTCTCTCACATCCACGAGGACTGTACTGCTCTGCATGTATGTCCTGTCAAAGTCGGGTGTTATATTTTGTCGAACATGCTGCTTCGAAATGTAAACAATGGCCGGCAAGAACTGGGGCTAAATCAATAGATTCACCTGCCTGTCACAACATCTTTATCCAGTGTTATCAGAATTTTATAAACACACTTCAACAATTTTCACCCATTCTCTCGTCATATTAGCAAGAACCCATCACAATATAGTAATGAGAGTCAGGAACTAATAACTATGTATAGTTTTAAGACCACATTTTGCCACAGAGGCGTTATTGTGGGTTAAAAAGAAGTGCGCATTATGAAATATACACGCGTGGAAGACTCGTAAGGGGTAGATGGCGGTTATGCACTTAAAATTCTTACGGGAACTTTCGGCCATGACTTACGAGTGATTACACTACAGTATGAGACTTAAAATGTCAACATTTTGAAATGAAATGACATCTAAAACTTTTCGCTCTATGAATACAACAGAATAAAGGTGCATGGCCAGTCCCACTCGCACTACTTTCTCTAGGTTCTGTGGTTTGATTAGTTGCAGCGGTAATATAGTTACGGTGTCCAAACATGCTACACTGGTATCATTTGCCGGGATAAATGCCCCAAAATGCACCGTCTGTCGAATCGAGGCGTTAACTGGAGCCCTCTACCCCCGTGCAGAGAGATTCATCTCCTATGCAAGTTGGAGATCTTTGCGTAATTACATGATGCGTTTAAACAATAGTTTATTAGTTAACTATATACGGTCACTAATAAACCATTGTTTAAACTAATCATGTAATGTAATCAGTCAGATCCAATTCCTGTGACATATGGAGTCAAGCAAGGTTGTGTGATAGCCCCAACACTGTTCAGCATGATGTTCGCTTCCATGCACAAAGGTGTTTTCCAGGCGGGTGACAATGGTATACCGATTAGATATCGTTTTGATGGGAAGCTTTTCATTCTCGGAAGGTTGCAAGCCAAATCAAAGGTGCAAACAGAGGTGCCAGATGAGTTCCTCATTGGGGATGACATGGCAAAAGGTGTATAATTAAAGTGTATGCTTTCATCCTGCAGCTCTGGAGTATGTGTAATGTACACCTGAGAGTAATGGTCAAATGTGTCCGATCGCAACAGTTGTTTTTAGGGCAGTTCAACGGCCCAGTCAACACTATTTAGGTCATTTTTTTTCGAACAATTTACATATCCACACTTTTACTGTGCAGGCTTATATGTAAGCGGTTACTTTTCTTGAATCAGGGGAAGGGTGACAATGAGGGAGAGAATGACCGTAGAAAAGATTTCATGATCAATCTCCACGACGGAGTGTTGCCGACCCCGGCACGTATCGAATCCACTTCCTCCTGATCATCAGTCAGACGCACATCCGACTGAGCTCCCGAGGTCGGCCAATCGCAGGATAGATTTCTCCGTGATCCGTTGGTCGGGGAAAGCAATATACCTTTAAAAATGGGGGAAATTGAAGTTGTCCATCATTGGCGTTTAGCAATAAAGAATAAAATAAATGCCTTTCCTCTTTCGCAGAAGAAATAAGATTCATGCACAGGCAAAAAAAGACGGGAAGTGGTAACTCCGGCCAAAATTTGAAAACTTGAGACGTGAGATCAAGACTGATATATATAAAAAATCAACATGATTTGTTTGTGAATAACTCAGTAGCTGATGTAAAGGCAAATCCAAGAGGTTTTTCTGTCGCGGTTTATTTTTGTTATGGTTTGTCTTTGGGTGTTTATGTCGCTTATATTATTTTATTGTGGATGGCCTGTTGGCCGTTTTGTTGGGTGGGGGAGGGGTGGCTGTCCTTTTGGCTTTCCGCTGTTGGTGTTTCCGTTGGGGTCTGTTGTTTCATGTTTGTGGTTCTTTCCCTTTGGTGTCTCAGATGGGAGCTGTGGGTTGATAATGGTTGTATCGATTCCTGATCATTGCCTCCACCTCTATTTTCTACAGATATATCAATAGTCAGAAGAAAGACAGACAAGGTATCCCACACCTTAATAAAAGTGGAGGGAACGGGGTTGCTGGATCAGACTCTGAAAGGGCAGGGGAACTAGTTGGTCAATTCAGTGATGCGTTTAATAAAACTGAGTTCACGGAGGTTCCACTGACAAGAAGATCGGCCCCATTGATGGATACTATTGTTGTGTGATCGGCAGGAGTGATCAAGTTACTTAAAGGCTTAAACCCCACTAAAGCTTTAGGGCCTGATGAGCTACATCCTAGATTCCTGAAGGAACTAGCAAAAGAGTTAGATCCAGTTTTTGTCCACCTTTTTAACAGTCTCTTGATACGGGTGAAATCCCAAAAGAATGACACTTAGCGAACATTTGCCCACTCTTCAAAAAAGGAGATAGGGCTCTTGATCATAATTATCACCCTATGTCTCTGACTTGTGTTTTGTGTAAATTGCTTGAACATATAGTCTGCTCAAACATCATGGCCCACTTGTATGAACATTAACTTTTGTCAGAAAGATAACATGCATTAAGGAAAATGCATAGTTGTGAAATTCAGGTGAGAACAACTATTAATGATTGGGCAAAAATCTTGGACAAAAGGGGGGGGGGGCATTTATGCATTTATTCTGGACTTCGAGACAGCTTTTGACTCCACACCACATCAACTACTTAAATCTAAGTTATTTGGTTATCGCATTGGGGCAAATACTCTTATATGGATAGATTCCTTTCTTTGCTACAGAAAACCGCGTTGTTGTTGTTAATGGTGAATCTTCAGAGTTGGCACCATCTTTGTCTGGAGTCCAACGAGGGACTGTTCTTGGTCCACTGTTATTCTCCCTGTACATCAATGTTGTTTCCACTGACACTGACTTAGCAATAAGACTGTTCGCAGACGATTGTGTTTGCTACCAGGAAATTAGAGATCCAGATGATTCACTGAAAGTTCAGAATGATATAGATAGATCAGGATGTTGGGCCCGAAAATGGGACATGAGATTTCAGCCCGTTAAATGCAACCATCATTCGTTGGAATTGAGTTTCAGACCCTTAGTGCAAAACTGACATTTATAAAGAATCATACTTCCTCGAACTATTAGAGATTGGAATGCCATTCCCGATTCGATTATTTCAGCAGCTGAAGATGCTGAGGATTGTGTATCTAAGTTTACCTCATTAATGAGAGCTAGGGGCTAACTTCCCATCACAGGTCCTGGTGTATGAATGTCATTTAACGTGTCACCAGTAACATTTCTGATTCTGAATAAAGGAGTAGCCATTCCTATTCGCCGTACACTTTTTTGACTATATTCCGTACAGCTATCTGGTTGTAAACAACTAAACGCCGTACACATGGATTTTTAGTTTTTAATAAATACGCTTAGTGCATGATAAAATCATGACCAGAGAAAGTTTTCATTTACTGCCCATTATAAACGGAAACAGGTAAAAGAAAGTTTAAGCGGAGATAAATCAAGAAATTATAAAATCTGAAACCGATTTTCGAAAATGCTGGTCTTCACTCAGTACCAAGCATCGATAAACTTGTGTTCTTGACTTTAAGTCGAAACATACAGCTTCGAAAAACGCACACAATGTTGCAGAAATCCCTCTGTTATTTCAAGGAAATCAATTTACTCTGCACTTGCAGAAAATAGATCAGGAATAAAGGCTACACTCACTGTGCTCCATGCCTACTTTCGCTTTGTATCGATTCACCGGGATTCTATTTCCGGTGTCGATGATAGACGGTGCACTGGCAGCCATGTATGGTTTCAGGTTTTAATTTATTGATTATAAAGTCTCCCGAACAAACCCCCATTTCAAAATGAGCACCCATGTGGACTCTGTATCTGAAATATTAGGCCTTTTATGAGGAGGAAGGATGAGACATGAACCCAACAGGGCCCTGAATGGTATCACTGAATCCATCTTATCATAAGGCACATAAATATATATGGTTTAGGGGTTGGGATGTGTACTGTTCCTGAGATATAAGGCCTTTTAAGCTGCTAAGGGGTTGGAGCATGGCCCTGGCAGACCCCAGGAAAGCCAAGATTGTTGTCGCTGAATGTGTCTTATAATAAGGACCAAGAAAATATATTGTTTAGGGGTGGGGATATGAACAGTTTCCAAGATATGAGGCCCTCTTATGAAACTAGACAAAAGTGGGGCACGTATACCACCGGCCAGTGCCATCACCTCAGCTGAAACAAGAACTACAAAGGGAAATATCTCTAAAAGGCCTGACCCCTTGGCCCTTATTTTCTTTCCCACAATACAACTAGTCATACTGATCATGTTTGCAAAATTTCAAGTTTCTATGTACAGTAGTTATTGAGAAATCTTTGACACAAAATAAAAATATACACTATTAAACAGCAAGAACTACAAAGGGAAATAACTCTAAAAGGCCTGACCCCTTGGCCCTTATTTTCTTTCCCACAATACAAGTAGTCATACTGATTATGTGTGCAAAATTTCAAGTTTCTATGTGAAGCAGTTCCTGAGATATCTTTGACACAAAATAATTGTTTACGGACACACAGACAGACAGACAGACGGAAAAGACAAAAACTATATACCCCCATTGCATACTTCGTATGCCGGGGGTAAAATGATGAGGAGAGGAATGGCCCCTGTGGACCACCACGTTTGTGTGACTGAATGTGTCTAATCATAAGAAACAAGAATATATATGATAATGAGGTGGGGATCTTAATGGTGTCTGAGATATATGGCCTTTTATGAAGTAGTGGCGTGGGCCATGGCATCAGCATGTTGCCCTAGCACATAGAGACCGTGCATTGATGTGAGTGAATGAGTCTTATTATAGGGAACACAAATATACATATTTTAGGGGTGGGGATCTGAACAGTTTCTGAGATATATGGCATTTTATGAAGTGGAAGGGTGGGGCATAGCCCCAGCACATCCCCAGAGACCCCTAGCTTGGTATCACTGAATGTGTCTCATCATAAGGAACAAGAATATATATGGTTTAGGGGTGGGGGTTCTGAATGGTTTCTGAGATATTGAGCCTTTTACGAAGTGGAGGGGGTTGGGCATGGCCCGGGCACATCCCAGAGGACCCCCAGGTTGGTTTCAATGAATGCGTCTTATCATAAGAAACAAGAATATATATGGCTCTGGGATGGGGATCTGAATGGTTTCCGAGACATATCACCTTTTATGAAGTGAAATTGTGGGGCACAGCCCACGTGCGGCCCGTGAGACCCTTAGATTGGTATCACTGAATGCGTCTTATCATAAGGAACAAGAATTTATATGCTTTAGGGGTGGGGATCTGAACGGTTTCTGAGATATTGAGCTTTTACTAAGTGCAGGGGGTGGGGCATAGCCCTGGCACATCCTAGGGGTCCCCCAGATTGGTGTCACTGAATGCGTCTTTTCATAAGAAACAAGAATATACATGGTTTTGGGGTGGGGATCTGAAGGGTTTCCGAGATATATCACCTTTTATGAAGTGGAAGGTTGGGGCATAGCCCTGGTGCGGCCTGGGAGATCCTTAGGTTGATATCACTGAATGCATCTTAACATAAGGAACAAGAATTTATATGGTTTAGGGGTGGGGATCTGAACAGTTTCTGAGATATTGGGCCTTTTATGAAGTGGAGGGGTCGGGCATAGCCCCCGTGCGGCCAGGGAGACCCTAAGGTTGGTATCATTGAATGCGTCTTATCATAAGGAACAAGAATTTAAATGGTTTAGGGGTGGGGATCTGAACGGTTTCTGAGATATTCAGCCTTTTACGAAGTGGAGGGGTTGGGGCATAAGCCCCGCCACATCCTAGGGGACCCTCAGATTGGTGTCACTGAATGCGTCTTATCATAAGAAACAAGAATATATATAGTTTAGGGGTGGGGATCTGAATGGTTTCTGAGATATATGGCATTTATGTAGTGGAAGGGCAGGGCATGGCCCCAGCACACCCCAGAGAGACCCCAAGGTTGGTATCACTGAATGTGTCTTATCATAAGGAACAAGAATATATATGGTTTAGGGGTTGGGATCTGTAAGGTTTCTGAGATATAAGGCCTTTTTTTTTAAGTGGAGGGGGCGGGGCATGGCCCCGGCACAACCTAGGGGCCCCCAGGTTGACATAAAAGCATATGGCTGAGAGAAGTTTACTCAAGGAACATGTTTATGTAAGTTTTGTCAAAATATCTGCAATGACTTGGCAGTAAATGCCATTTTTCAGTTTTCCCCATTATAAGTCAATGGAAACTCTAAGTTGCCATAGCAACAAAACTAAAAGGCCAAATTTCATAAAAAACATAAAACCTGTAAAGGCAAATATGGTGAATATTTTCATATAGTCTCACCCTCCTAGAGCATATGGTTTCTGAGGAGATGATTTTTTAAGTATTTTTTGTCTATTTTTTTTATTTTGGTTTCCATGGCAACCAACGAAAATGAGCAGAAGGCCTAAAATCATATGGTAGATACTAGAATCCTTAAAGAACATTTCTATGAAAGTTTTGTTCCAATATCTGCAAAGGCTTGGCAGTTAATGCCATTTTTCAATTTTCCCCATTATAAGTCTATGGGAGCTCTAAGTTGCTATAGCAACCAAACTGAAAAGCCGATTTTCATAAAAAACACAAACTTTTAATCCCCCAACCCAAGCATGCTACAGATAAAATTTGGGCCCAATCGACCAAGTGGTTTCAGAGGAGATGTCTTTCGAAAGTGTTGACGACGCAGACGACGACGACGGACAACTGCCTATCCTAAAAGCTCCCCCGGAGCCTTCGGCTCTGGTGAGCTAAAAAAGCCACAGTGACCCTACTCTCTTGGCGAAATGAAATGTTAAATTTCATTGGCTATCAATAGGAAAGGCATCCAATCACGACTCATTTTGCAAATAATTTTTTGTATCAGTGGCAAGATCTGATTCCTCTTCAAAGGAAAAACACATTGGTAAAAGAAAAGCTGCATCGGTTTGAAATGTTACAATAAACTTTAATTTGACCACCCACTGAATACCTTGAAACCCTTACGAATAAAATTGAAATCTTACGATTTTTTTCGTTGGCTCTTAATATTTTCTTTCTCGAGGAGTAGGCAAGTCTGGTAACAGTGTATTGACCTTCAAAATGAAAGCGAACAGGGCCTGTTTAAAAGTCTTTTTACCATTTTACACTGCATTTTTTTACAAAGTACCAATATTTGTATTAACTACATGTGACAGAACATAACAATATTTAAACCAAAAATTTCAAGTGTCACTATATTTATTGTCATTGCATTTTTTTTTTTTTTTTTTGTTGTTTATGGAATATCATCACAGCTATGTTTCTTATCATAGAAAACAAATGAGCCAGCGAGCGCTGTGCACTCTAAAGATAACTAAGGGCCCAATGCTCCTTCATGCAGCAAGAGAAGTCTCTGGTCAGACTATATCGATACACAGGCTGATCTGATTCTTCGCTGGGTGCTGTGTAAATTGTAGGAAATGCCCCGGCTCAAATCACCCTTTATTACTGTTACAAACTCTATCTTGAGGCGGGACCCAGTACCAGCAAGCGGAGAAACTTACAAGATAAAAATTAATAGAAGTGGAATTTTTTACAACTATGCTTTTCATCTAGATTTGGCATAATGTGACATATGTGAGGTTTTACATCATTCTTTAGTCTATTTGCCAGGAACCAGCATTGCGAAAACACATCCGTGTGAAAGAGTGCATCTTTTCACATCTCTAAAATGGCTACTTTTCTGATGAAAATCCGTGATATTTTTCTTATATCTGCTCAAAACATAGGTTGAGGCGGTTCTAACGAGTACCCACAACCTATGTCTCGGAGCAGAAATAAGAAAAACAATGTATACCCCTCTAAACCCCAGTTTTCTCTATATAAAGTGGGGTGTAAGGGGGTGTTCATTTCACTGACTTGTTAGCGTGATGGGCTGTCAAAAGTTCGAAACTGAGCAGACACAATTTTCCATTATTTTAAATGAAAATGTTTTGCATTCATGCAATTGCAGTGACTAAATTCACTGTTTATGACTACAAATACAAGAAGAAAATGACTTGCCCTAAGAAATGACATTTCTAAATTTTCTAAATATTTGTTCTTGGCAGACTCAGAGAAAAATGTCTCCATTACGAAAACATGCCTATATAATTTTGACCCCTAAACCCCACTTTTATATAGTAAAACTGGGGTTTACAGGGGTAAACAGTATTTTTCTTGAATCTGCTTAAAAACATACATTGTGGGTTTTCGCTTGAGGCGGTTCTTTTGAGTCCCCACAATCCATGTTTTGAGCAGAAATAAGAAACAAGAGGCTCAATGAGCCTAAACCGCTCACCTGAGGAACTTAAGTTTTAACAATTCACAGACTTGACTACTAAATCTGCTAATAGAATCCAGCCCATTGACCCTTACAGGATATAAGTCATGATTATTGCATTGCATTCCAAGTTTGAGACTTCTAGCTTCTATAGTTCCTGAGAAATCTTTGACGAAAATTTAACATTGGTCAAAATGGAGAGAAAGAAGAATGAAAGAACAGATGAACAAATAAGTTGAGAAAGCCCAATGTCTCTTACACAAAATAAGTCATCATTATTCTATTGGATACCAAATTTGATGCTTCTAGCTTTTATAGTTCCTGAGAAATCTTTGATTAAAAATTTAACATTGGTCTATTATCTCTATATGGAGAGAAAGAAGAATGAAGGAACAAATGAACCAGACTAGCTCCAAAACCTAATGCAGCCTTTCCCCTTGCCCAATGGTGCTACACATAAAATTTAAACAAGACTGGTCGACTGCCTTCTGAGATATGCTTCATTGAAAGTGTGGACGACGGATGGACGGACGACAGACGACGGACTCCGGAGCCTTGGTATACTATCGGCTCACTGGAGCCTTTGGCTCAGGTGAGCTAAAAATTCAACTCGCTATTTCTGTCACAACATTTTCCCTACGTTAAGTCTATGGGCAAATTTTTTTGTCTCTCAAGGTCACGTAACTCCGAGGTCAATATTCCGATTCGGCCCAAAATCGAACTTAACCGAGATTTTATGCCTGTCCATGTTACCTGCAAGTTTGAAGCTGATATGAATAAAAATAAAGTTGCTATCGTGGTCACAACGTATTTTTTTATGCTCAAGGGCAGGTAACTCCAAGGCAAATATTCCCATTCGGCCCAAAATCGAACTTAACCGAGATTTTATGTCTGTCCTCGTTACCTGCAAGTTTGAAGCTGATCTGAAAAAAATTCAAGTCGCTATCGTAGTCGCAACATTTTCCCTAATTAAGTCTATGGGCAAATTTTTTGTCGCTCAAGGTCACGTAACTCCGAGGTCAATATTCCGATTCGGCCCAAAATTGAACTTAACCGAGATTTTCTGCCTGTCCTCGTTACCTGCAAGTTTGAAGCTGATATGAATAAAAATAAAGTTGCTATCGTGGTCACAACATATTTTTTTATGCTCAAGGACAGGTAACTCCAAGGCAAATAATCTGATTCGGCCCAAAATCGAACTTAACCAAGATTTTATGTCTGTCCTCTTTACTGCAAGTTTGAAGCTGATCTGAAAAAAATTCAAGTCGCTATCGTAGTCACAACATTTTCCCTATGTAAAGTCTATGGGCAAATTTTTTGTCGCTCAAGGTCATGTAACTCCGAGGTCAATATTGCGATTCGAACTTAACTGAGATTTTATGCCTGCCCACGTTACCTGCAAGTTTGAAGCTGGTCTGAATAAAAATAAAGTTGCTATCATGGTCACAACGTATTTTATTATGCTCAAGGGCAGGGAACTCCAAGGCAAATAATCCGATTCGGCCCAAAATCTAACATAACCGAGATTTTATGTCTGTCCTCGTTACCTGCAAGTTTGAAGCTGATCTGAAAAAAATTCAAGTCGCTATCTTAGTCACAACATTTTCCCTATGTTAAGTCTATGCGCAAATTTTTTGTCGCTCAAGGTCACGTAACTCCGAGGTCAATATTCCGATTCGGCCCAAAATCGAACTTAACCGGGATTTTATGCCTGTCCTCGTTACCTGCAAGTTTGAAGCTGATCTGAATAAAAATAAAGTTGCTATAGTGGTCACAACATATTTTTTCATGCTCAAGGGCAGGTAACTCCAAGGCAAATAATCCGATTCGGCCCAAAATCGAACTTAACCGTGATTTTATGTCTTTCCTCGTTACCTGCAAGTTTGAAGCTGATCTGAAAAAAATTCAAGTCGCTATCGTAGTCACAACATTTTCCCTATCTTAAGTCTATGGGCAAATTTTTTGTCGCTCAAGGTCATGTAACTCCGAGGTCAATATTCCGATTCTGCCCAAAATCAAACTTAACCGAGATTTTATGCCTGTCCTCGTTACTAGCTACAGTGATGACAACATTTTCCTCATGTTAAGTCGATAGGCAATTTTTCGGGCGCTCAAGGGGACGTAACTCTTGAGTGAATTATCTGATTCGGCCCAAAATCGAACTTGACCGAGATTTTATTCCTGTACTGGTTATCTGCAAGAATGAAGTCGATCAGAAAAAAATTGACGGAGCTAGAGTGATGACAAGCTTTTTCCTATGTGAAGTCTATGGGAGCTAGATGTTGCCATGGCAACCAGAGTTCCACTCAGATCTGCCTGAAAACCTAATGAAGCCTTTCCACTTGCCCAATAATGGGACACATGAAATTTGATCAAAGTTGGCCAAGTAGTCTTTAAGATATACATTTTTGAAATTCCCATTAACCCTAATGCAAAAACACACAAGGGCAGGTAACTCCTTAGTGAATGATCTGATTCTGCCAATTATCGAACTTGACCGAGATTTCATGGCTGTGCTGGTTATCTGCAAGAATAAAGCCAATCTGAAAATAACTGAAGCAGCTACGGTGATGACAACATTCTCCCCATGTTAAGTCAATAGGCAATTTTTTCAACCCTCAAGGGCAGTTAACTCCTGAGTGAATAATCCGATTCAGCCCAAAATCGAACTTGATCGAGATTTCATGCCTGTCCTTGTTATCTGCAAGAATGAAGTCGATCAGAAAAAAATTGACGGAGCTAGAGTGATGACAAGCTTTTTCCTAATTCCCATTAACCCTAATGCAAAAACACACAAGGGCAGGTAACTCCTAAGTGAATGATCCGATTCTGCCAGTCATCGAACTTGACCGAGATTTCATGGCTGTGCTGGTTATCTGCAAGAATAAAGCCAATCTGAAAATAATTGAAGCAGCTAGGGTGATGACAACATTCTCCCCATGTTAAGTCAATAGGCAATTTTTTCAACACTCAAGGGCAGTTAACTCCTGAGTGAATAATCCGATTCAGCCCAAAATCGAACTTGATCGAGATTTCATGCCTGTCCTTGTTATCTGCAAGAATGAAGTCGATCAGAAAAAAATTGACGGAGCTAGAGTGATGACAAACTTTTTCCTATGTTAAGTCTATGGGAGCTATTTGTTGCCATGGCAACCAGAGTTCCAATCCGATCTGCCCGAAAACAGTATGCAGCCTTTCCCCCTACCTGATAATGCTTCACATGAAATTTGATCAAGATTGGCCCACTGGTTCCGGAGATATACTTCTTTGAAAGTGTGGACGACGGACGACGACGACGGACGACGACGACGGTCGACGACGACGGACACCGGCTCGTGGTATACTAATACCTCACATGAGCCTTCGGCTCAGGTGAGCTAAAAAATCCCAACTTTTCATCTTAAAATTTCCATTTTTTGGCTGAAAAATTGTCAATGTATTTGTATAGGCATGTTTTCCTAATGGTAAACACGAAAGGATAGATAAGGTCAAGGAATTCGGAAAGGTATTAACAGGATGACAGTATTTTGTCGAAACGGAATATACCGCTATTTAGTATACACTGGCACGGGTATCTACAAGGGATGTTCGAAATGAATTGCTTATTTCTATCTGGAGACTTTAAATTTCAAGTTAGCCCAAAAGTGCTCATTTCATGCCCTCGAAGTACTCTCCATGGCTAGAAATGCAAAGTTTCAGGCAATGTATCCACCTCTTAAAGTCATCACAATACGCTGATTTGGGCACAGTACATGTAATAAGGTATTGATGAATGGCAGATCCAAGTGCTTGTCGGGATTGGTATTTCCGTCCAGAAAGGAATGATTTCAGTTTCGGAAACAGAAAGAAACTAGATGCCACAGTCGATGGTATACCATAGCAAATACCCGCTTTTTCTATGAATAACACTTAAGATATGACAATGTCATACTTTTTGACCTTTGACCCTGGGGCCATGTTGGGGTCAAGGTCACACGAAAAGTATTCCAATATGTTCTACATTCCAAGGGCTGTCCAATAATCAAGTTTTATCCCATATTTTTGAGTGAAAAAAGTGTGTGTTATACACGGCGAAATACAGTAGACCAAATAGTACACGACCCTGGAAGTTGAATCCTTTGTGAGAAGTTGGCACAGCTTCTCCTCTACAACTTTCTCGCTGGATGTGCTGATAAAAATCAAAAGTAAAAAAGTTATTGCCAAAACATGCAGCAAAAAAGATAAAATATCTACTTTTAATAGCTGCATTGAAAATTGGTCTCTGAATTTTTTAACAAACGGGACAAAGAATTCTATGAAAAGGGATACCCCTTTGAAATGGAACTACCACTTTTGTTGCTCAACAGTGCACACTAAAAGAGTTCTGAGCTTCTTGATCCAACAAGTTGTTGATTAGTTCTTCTGCAATGTTGTTAAGTGTAGCAAGTTAAGATATAAAATATTTGCGCTTTTGGCTAGTTTAACCCTTTTTGTACCAAATGGAATCTTCCTCCTTATATATAGCAGGAGTTCTTTCCAAAATTTAGGGGTGTCAGGCTGTTTTCTTCGAAATTTATAAGGAAAATGGTTTAACTTTTTGCAAACAGTGTAGGCCCTGATCAGACGCCGCATTCTGCAGTGTCTGATCTGGGCCTGCACTGTTTATCAGGGTACCCGTTTTGGGGTTTCTGGTACCAAATGTGTTAAACTCAGTCTTGACTCTGGAAATCTTCGAATTTTTCTTATTTTGAGAAAATTGAAAAATTTCGCGAAACTGGCGCATCTACATGTGCAAGCTGTTTTCAAGGCTTAGTACAACTTTATGCTGATGCATGATAGTAGTGAAACTGAAAATGGGGGATACAGTTACTGAAAATGTGAATGTGAATGCAATGTGTGCAAAATAAACGACCATGCAAAGTTGGACTGTAATTCAACAGATTATCTGTGATAGTCAACTGTAATAAATGCGGAACAGAACCCTTATTTGCAGTGTGTTTATATGGAGCCAGGCGCTTTTTGCCAACCACGAGGAACAGTAATCCATGTCAGATTTCAAGGGGATGTAATTAGCGCATGCGCATTGAAATGTTAATGGGTGGTAACTGGTAGGGCTGTCACGTTTACAAAAATCTGTAAACGTTTACACGGAAGGTCCTACACGAAACGATTCCGTGTACACGAAACATTTTCAGACTCGAGTCAATAAGGGTGAATCTGCGTATAAACAATGGGTAATTACCTGTTAATGATAAATTCCTTCAAAATCCGGCATAATTCTGTAGCAGATGCCAATCGTTTGTGAATCAGAATGATTTAGCCATAAACTCTTCAAGAATATTCCATTTGTTTATCTTCGACACAGAAAACATATGGAAAAACTCTGTGTAATTGGCAATTTTGGGCAGAATTGGAATATTGACCTCGGAGTTACGTGACCTTGAGCGACAAAAAATTTGCCCATAGACTTAACATAGGGAAAATGTTGTGACTACGATAGCGACTTGAATTTTTTTCAGATCTGCTTCAAACTTGCAGGTAACGAGGAAAGACATAAAATCACGGTTACCTATACATTGATACCAAACCTTTTAAAATCTGTGCACTTAAGCCATGTATATTGTTCGATAAACACTGTCTACTCTTGTATAGTAATACAAAACATGGTTGGAAGAAGGTCAGAGTATGCCGTTGAAATACGGTCCTATATTAAGAATCTTTGTATTCTTGGTATACGGTGCAAAGACATTTTTGATGAAATATGTTCGGTTTATTGGCATACCGAAATGTCTTTTCCGACAGTTTTTCATTGGTGTAAGAAATTCAGCTGTGGGCTAGGCTCAACAGAAGATGCACCACATGATCGTCGGCCGAAAAGAGCAACATCTGTCAAGATGGTTGCTAGAGTGAAAGAAATAGTTGCTACCGATGACCGATACACCACTAGGCAAATAGCTAGTATGGTTGGCATCTCATTAGGAGCAGCTCATACAATTCTGAAACGGGATTTGAAAATGAGAAAGATCTGTGCTAAATGGATTCCCCATCTGTTGCCAGATGAGCAGAAAAAGACACGCATTCAGTGCGCCAAGAAGTTGCTTAAAAAGTTTCCAAATCACAATGCACGGTCTTTCGCTAATGTCGTCACAGGTGACAAGACATGGGTTCACTTTTTTTAGCCAAAACGAAAGATTCAGAACAAAATATGGGCAACTAAGTATTGCAAAAGACCATTCAACTTGTTTGGCCAATGTCAGATTGCTACATGACAATGCTTCATAGCACAAGGCGTTCATTGTGCAAGACTATCTGAAGCAGGAAAAGGTTGTTGAACTCTCTCACCCCCCCCCCCCCCCCCCCCCCCCCCCTATTCCCCTGACCTTGCCCCATGTGACTTTTTTTTGTTTTGCAGTTGAAAAATACCTTTCTGGTCGAAAATTTGTACAGCGCAAACACCTTGGTTCTGCAATATTCCAGTGCCTTCATAGTATACCTCGAAAAGACTACCAAAATGCATTCAATGATTGGATCAGAAGACTGACAGTTTGTATATCTGTTTAAAGGGGAATACTTTGAAGGCACAAAATAAATTTTTCAATCTATGACGGAATCATTTTTATGTGCTTATTGCATTCATATTTGAACAGTCCTCATATGTTAAACAATTGATATTTCGAAAGTTTATGAGGGAAGAAGATTGGGGGTGGTGAGGAAAAGAGGCTTCTTTTCTGACCTTTCATAAATCCTTTAAAATCCATGATTAATTCAGCTTATTCATATTCCTGTTAATCAAAATATGTACAGTTGATCTAACTTATAAAGGAATAAAGGATAATTATAAAGATTGATTGAAAAGAACAGACCTGTCTACATTTCAGTTAGTCAATCAAACCTCTTCAGTTGACCAGCAATAATGTCTTTTGACTTCTGATCAAATAAAAAAGACCTCAAATAATTACTGTTATTAATAACTAGAGAAAGCAACCAGTGGGTCACGCATACCCCCTGGCCAGCGTCACACTCTGATATAGCTTTCAAGCTTGTATGTTATATGAATGAAGATGTCAAGAAGCTATAAGAATCTATAAATGTGCTTGTAAAAGCCAAACTAAACATAAAATTTCTAAATGGACCAAGGGAGTGAGGGCATCAAAGTTACTGAAGGAGTGGGGGTTATCAATGCTACTGAAGCAGCAGGGTGGGTTATGCATAAATGAAATCTTTCGACTGGTATGCAACATTGATGCAAGTATAAATTGAATTTGTCTTAGAGTTTAGAACATACAGGCATCTATAAACTTTGTCATAAAACTTTAACCAAATGTAAAATTTCTAAGTCAATGACCTTGAGGTCAAGGTCTCCGTGGGTGGGGGATGGGACATACATCACAAAATGTTGGGACTGGTACACTGATGCAAGTACTGAATTTGTCTTAGAGTTCAGAACATATAGGCATCTATAAACTGTGTCATAAAACTTTAACCAAATGTAAAACTTCAAAGTCTGTGTCTTTGACCTCAAGGTCACTGTGGGGGGTGGGACATGCATCAATGAAATCTTAAGACCAGTATGTATCTTCAGTGTAAGTATCAACTAAATCTATCAAAGGGTTCAGAAGATACAATCTCTCAGAAACTTTGACGCAAAACTTTAACCAAATGTAAAATTTCTAAGTCTGTGACCTTGACATCAAGGTCACTGTGGGGGTTGGGACATGCATCAATAAAATCTTTAGACCAGTATGTAACTTCAGTGTAAGTATCAACTAAATCTATCAAAGGGTTCAGAAGATACAATCTCCTAGAAACTTTGACGCAAAACTTTAACCAAAATGTTAAGGGACGGACGGACACACGGTAGGATGGACGGCAGGACGAAAACTATATACCCCATAGCATACCTATATACCCCATAGCATATACTATACTCCAGTGGGTCTCAGGACGTTTGCCCCCCCCCCCCCCCCCCCCCCCCCCCCAACAGGTCATTTGCCCCACAAAGAAAAAATGCATTAATGGACATTTGCCCCCAAGTTGAAAATGCGACCTGGACATATTCCCCACCAGAGCTTATTTTTTGTATGGACATCTGACCACCCCCCCCCCTCCCCTTGTGCTTATTTTGCAGGTGGACATTTGCCCCCCAGTGCTTATTTCAATAACAAAGTGATGATCAAAGGATTTTACATTGTAATTATGATTAAGAATAACAAACAAGTACTGATTTAATCTTACTATTTACCAAATCACACAATCACACTTTCATTCTTTTCCATGCATTGTAGGATAAGTGGGTTTGGTCTTTTTAAAAATGACAATGATATTAATATGTTTGTGCCTGAACAATTTAATTTGACTTGACTTGATTAAATTCAATTAAGGTAATTTCACATAAAATGATTTTAAAATAGAAATAACTGTTAGAATTTAATTATACAGTAATACCCACAACCTGCATGTATATTTTGTGCAAAATAAGTAAAATAATGTATACCATTGAAAACAAGATTGTATCTATTGCGACAAAAAATCTGTGTACTATAATGGCATCTCTAAAATCTGTTGCACAAGCATTTTTCATCTTATATTCCTAGTATGTGTACTTATACATAGCTGCAGTCAAATTCATCGCTTATAACATTATGTTCGTTAATACACTTTTTCATTGGGGGACAAATGTCCTGGAATCACTCTGGATGCCATCTGATCTGGATCTACATTGTTTCAAAGATAAGACATATCCGGGATTAGCAGGACAAGGGTTAACAAGTTTTTATGTAAAATATTGTCTTTTGGTAAAACAACAAGGAGGGCCAGACAAGCTGAGTTTGAGGTGTTATCTGGCAAACTCTGAATTCGTTTTAAACATTTACGTTGGAATTTTTCAAGGGCCTCAATGTCTTTCTTTTTAAGGACTTGCACCTCAAGACCATACAATAATCTAGGTATAACAAAAGTAGACCATATGTGTCCATCCTGGGCAGCTTTTACCCCGCTCCCCATGAAACCCTGCCCCCATTAAGGAATAGGTCGTTTTTCTCCCTAATGTGACTTTACCCTATGTTGTGTACATTTCATTCTATACGTTCTGTAATACATTATTGTTGAAATAAAGGTCATGATTATTACATTATTGTTGATTCCTTTTGTAATAAAGTCATTTTTGTTATTTCTTTATACCCACATGCTTCACACAATATGAATATAATTTTTTGTGCAATTTTCACGTGTTCTCACAATGTGATTAAAGACTTAAACCGAGTATTTAATGTTTATTGTTGGGAACAACACCCTAACCGAGGGTGAAGATTAGGCGGGTAAAAGTTCTTGAATTTAAGCCCCCACCCCCCGAGTGGCATATGCTGCTGACCGTTCTAAGGCAGTAGTTTTGGTGTTGGTCTTTTGCTGTTATTTTTGTTGAATGTCTGCAAATTTGTTCAGTTGTTGTTTAGTGTTTTCTACTGGTCTGATCATCCAGTGTGGGAAAGAGAGGGCTGATTGTTCCATTTCATAAACACTCGTAATTTTTCTTGTTTTGTGTACCAGTATGTTTCCTCTTCGTCTTGGTGTCGAAAGTGGGCTGCATCTTGTGAAAGGCGCTCCCTAGATTTTTCTTTTAAACTTTTGTAAAGGTTACGGTAACTACTCGGTACTTCTCATCCAATTATTATTATCAAATAATAATAATCCAATCAAGCATCAGTGATTTACTCAAGATAATCCAATTAAAAGATTTCTTAATATCATTGGCAGTTACCTGAGAAGCGTGATAGCTAAGTGGTTAAAGCATTGACCTCTGATGCAAGAGGTCCCGGGTTCAATCCTCGGCAGCGGCGATATATTTTCGGTGTCCGAACACACTCCATTGGCATCATTTGCAGGGATGAATGTGATAAAGTGCACCGTCCTTCGAATCGGGATTTTAACTGGAGGCACCCTGTGCAGGGAGAACCATCCCCTGTGCAAGTTAAAGAATAGAGCTGGGACGATACACTGATGTCACAATATGATATGTATCACGATACTTCTATCATGATTCGATAGGTATCTCGATACTTTTACTAGTACTAGTGTCTTTTGTTTGTGAGATATAAATGAATTGAGTTTATCAGTTATGTTTCTCTTTGTGTTATATTTATCCACTGATTGTCATTTAGACATTTAAACCATTATATGTAAACTGAGCCAGGGCAGGGCATAGTAGCATTCTTACAAAATTACATGTTCAACTAAGACCTAGATCAGCCTGCACATCAGGCTAATCTGAGCCTCCATTGAGTGCACATGTGATTTAGAAATTTTGTGCCTTGGCTCATTTATATTATTCACCTTCAAACAAAATTTATAAGCACAGGTGGTTGTTCATTCATTTATTCCAGTTTTACCGGTACTTTTTCAAGATAATTGCTGACAACAACACCTTAACCGATTTTGCAATGCAATTTAAGATATGGTTATATGAACTCATTCATCTTGACATGCATCATTAACACGAGCTGCAATATACTCAAAGGATCAGAAGTGTCAGGGCAGCGAGATAAGAGATTAAAAGAAAGCAGTTTAGTTTACAATTGAATGATCCAATCACAAGATGAGGACCACCACCATCAAAAATGAGCCCAAACTTTCACACAAGCAAGTTCAATGCAAACATGAAAGTTTTCCGCCATCCAAATCGCCGCCCACAAACCAGTGAGGGATTCTGTTTGAGGCCGGACATCAGCCACAGTCCTTACGAATTTATGATTGTCCCAAAGATTTCAGGCCAGTTAGGACAAAATGTCCTGAAATAATTTTGGACTCTGCTTTACATCAATATTGTTGTCAGGATCAATATTGATAAATAAGTGGTAACATTGACTGTTTCTGTATAAGAAAATTTCAACTTTACAAACTTGTCCAAATGAAATTCAGTATGTCCGATAAACGATGGCGCTGTCCAGACAATTTGTCTGAACTGCATTTTGGGCTAGCAGAATCCCTGTTAATAAACCACCTCTACCATTTTTCTGCACACCACTGGTGAATAACGTCATCCGATGACCGACAGCAGCAACCCAAATACGTGTGTAAATTAATGTCATTGTTTTAGTTTAATGGGGTGTAACTCTCTCATAAACAAGATGTGTTTGTGAAACACGAATATGTCCCCGGGCATGCTCATTTTTTTTTCAAAGTTGGTCAGAGTTCAAAGTCATGATCACAGGTCAAGATTTTTGGTTTGAGTGGGAAGCCTTTGGCACAAGAAACTTGCATGCCAAATATGAAGGCTCTATCTTAAATGGTTCGAAAGTTATGAACAATAATATTTTTTTCTTTAAAGTGGGTCATAGGTCAAGGTCACAGGTCAAACAATTTTGCAGCTCTTGTCAAAAGGAACCTACATGCCAAATATGAAGGCTCTATCTTAAACGATTCAAAAGTTACCAGTATGAACAATTTTATTTGCTCTTTTAAGTAGGTCAAAGGTCAACGTCATGGTAAAATTTTTTGCATGAATGTAAAGCTCTTATCATAAGGAACCTACATGTCAAATATGAAGGCCATATACCAAACCTTTTGAAAGTTATGACCGAAATGTTATTTCTTTCTTTTAAGTAGGTCAAAGGCCAAGGACATTCATGCAAAATTTTTTGCGTGAATGTAAAGCTCTTGTTACAAGGAACCTACATGCCAAATATGAAGGCTGTATCTCAAACGGTTCAAAAGTTATGACCAATTTTAACTTTTTCTTTTATGTAGGTCAAAGGTCACTGGTCAAAATTTTGTGTGAATGTAAAGCTCTTGTCACAAGGAACCTACATGCAAAATATGAAGGCTGAATCTCAAACGATTCAAAAGTTATGACCAAAATGTCATTTTTTTTATTTTAAATAGGTCAAAGGTCAAGGTCACAGATCAAATTTTTTTGCATGAATGTAAAGCATTTGTCACAAGGAACATACATGCCAAATATGAAGGCTGTATCTCAAGCGGTTCAAAAGTTATGACCAATGTTATTTTTTTCTTGTAAGTAGGTCAAAGGTCAAGGTAAAGGTCACAGTCAAATTTTTTTTTGTGTGTGAATGTAAAGCTCTTGTCGGAAGGAACCTACATGCAAAATATGAAGGTTGTATCTCAAATGGTTCAAAAGTTATGACCAAAATGTTATTTTTTTGTTTTAAGTAGGTCAACGGTCAAGGTCAAAATTTTTGTGTGTGAATGTATAGCTCTTGTCTGAAGGAACCTACATGCAAAATATGAAGGCTGTATCTCAAATGGTTCAAAAGTTATGACCTTAATGTTTTTTTTTTTTTTATTTTAAGCAGGTCAAAGGTCAAGGTCACAGATCAAAATTTTTTGCATGAATGTAAAGCTTTTGTCACAAGGAACACACATGCCAAAATATATGAAGGCTGTATCTCAAGGGGTTCAAAAGTTATGACCGATGTTATTTTTTTCTTTAAAGTAGGTCAAAGGTCAAGGTCAAATTTTTTTGCATGAATGTGAAGCTCTTGTCACAAGAAACCTTCATGCCAAATGTAAATGGTCTATCTCCAACTGTTCAAAAGTTATGGCCAAAGTTAAAGTTGTCCACATACAAACCAACAAACAGACAGGGCAAAAACAATATGTCCCCGCTTTCGCTTTCTGGGACATACAAAAATTGTTTCGAACCGGTAAAAAATATATTTTTCTTGATTACTAGAGGTGGATAGAAAACCGCACTTTGCACAGCTTTCGAATATTATCCCCAGAAGCTCTGTATCAATAACCAACAACAGCGTTCGACTTTTCCCGCCAAACGTCTGCTATTTCAATTTGGAGCCAAACATAACCATTCACGGGACAGAAGAAAAGTCTGTTTTTATTATGCATACATCTGCCATTTGATATAGCGGGATTTATAATAAGTCAGTTTCACATTGATTGTGGATTAAATTTTATGAATGGAGGATAAACCCAAATTAGAGACATAACTTGACCATATTTTCACACCTTGCTCAAGTTGGCTTATCGATAGCGCCGTACACCAGAAATGAAAGACACACATCTCAGGGCAATCATGTTTAATTGGCAATTATATGACAGGGATTAACAATAGTGTCATAATTGAATCTCTGAATTGTCGACAAAACCGGACAGTGCAGCAATTTTTGTGATTTACTTACTGGTCTAGTTTTACCGTATTTAAGGACTCAAAAGACTGACAGTTGAAGATGATTTTTTTGCACTTGCCCGACTGGGCGTCCTAAGGTCAAAGTGCACCTGCCCGGTGCGATTTCGCACTTGTCCCGGGCAATGGATTTGTCAGGCCCTGCTGAATGAAATTACGTATTGCATCTTAATAATTTTGCGGTACTGGTTATATAAATGACATGAACTGATTTTGCAGGATAATGAGCGTTGAAAAATCTATCTATCTATCTCTATCTACTGATACTGCGTCGGCCACATTTGACCATTACCGCAGGTGTATATAACATACACTCAAGGTTTCGCAGGATGAATCAGAATCAGAATTGTTACTGGTGACACGTCAAATGACATTCATACACCAGGACCTGTGATATGGGAAGTTAGTCCCTAGCTCTAACCAAATATGCAGTGTTATTGATAAGCTTTTGCCTGAGGAGTACTGTTACTCCTTCAACCAAAGACTATAGGCGTATCCTGTGATTCTTTGAGAGTATCAGTACTCCTAAATTCAAAACTAGGATTGTATCTTCATCTGACATCACAGGATGGCTGCTAAGTGCACTTATATTAATTTCAGACGTGGCAATGGCCATATGTAAAAGATGTTAAACACATATTCTATCATCGTAACATACCGATACACATTTTCATGTTAATAAGCTGGCGGACAGCAAAATGAAAAATTACTTTTTCTTCTAAAGAGTGTAAATCCAGCCAATGTGTTTGAATTTTTCGCATGTGTTTTTGGAATTTCCCAGACGCCATTGAAGGCTCGTTTTGATCAGACTGTGCAGGCTGGTCTGAGTCTTCAGCCGTCACACAGATCATACCGTCATCAAAACGTTTTCAAACCCATGTTTTGTGTCTGCAGCGGCCTTATGTGCTATGGGTTCAAAGGCGGGGGGAAATCTCCACTAATTGTAGCAACTGCATGTGATTGGTAAAAGGCGAGAAATTCAGCGCTCAGCAAAAATACAATAAAACGTGCGACCAGTGAAGACTCAGATCAGCAAGCGCATTTGTGAAAGTTATTAAGTCTGCCCTGGTTGCTGTGTTTGCGTTCTTTTATAATGCGCTGCCAGTCATTCTGCTTAAATGTTCAAAGACGCTGGCGAGACATCTTAGGGTGTTAATTCAATAGGCTACTTGATAGATAGCGGTAAATAAGCATGCACTGCATGCTGACCTGACCACCTGTGATTCACAATTAGACATATGAGTACCCAAGTATTACAGGATAATCCTGCCATTGTGACTCAATAAATATAATTTTGGTCAAATGTATACGGAACACGGCTGACAAAGAGATGAGTCTGTGCAGCGGTGTTTCTATCTCAGACTTGCATTGACGACAATGTTGCGAGAAACAAATACGTCGGGATGATAAAAGTATGAAAAATGGACGTGGAGTCAAAAGTAAACAACCACCATGATGCAATAATCAAAGGCACCCACCTACATGTGTCGGAAAACGGCAATAAACAAGGTTTTCAAGCCTCCGGTTAAGAGTTTCTGCCAATGGCAAAAGGACGCGAAAAAAAATTGAGTCATGGGCGCAAATTTTCTTGCATCTGCGGCCTGCGGATGCTAAGCAGAAAGAGCTAGCACTAACACTGCCTGGTCGGATATATATTCACTGTTACATTAATTATAACTTTCCTAGCCCAGTTGTTTTGTTGCTTCTGTTTTGTTTTTCTACAAAATACAGAGTAATCTATTTCAACGTGAATTTCTGCGATTTGGTAGAAATAGCCGCCAGAAATTTCTCATGCATTTGATTTTTTTTCGTGCGTGTTTCCGGAGAAACTTTATCAGGTCCTCCATAAACTTATTTTTTTATCATCTGCACGTCTGTTTTGATATTTAATTCCTAACTGCATGACAATGTGAATCTGTAGATCTGTCGAACCCATTTTTTTTTCAAAGATGACACTCCGTAGAAGTCAATGTGGTTGCTTAACAATATTCAGGATCGTATTTTTATGCACGCTTGTCATAAAGTTACTGTTCATGCTTCAGGCGTTATTAATAAAGTTAATAATGCGGGCGGCTTTCCCTTAGATAATGAATGCCGTAATGTAACCACGCATCAATAATTGGTTTCCTAATCATGTTGATAGTTGTAACTTGAGGTTGATTGAATATAAGCTCAATATATACTTGATCGTCAAAAGGTAAGGTTGAAGTGTTTCAGCGTAATTAAAACAAATGTCATCATTCATGAATGGATGGATTTCGAATGTTCTTGAAGATTGGAACAGTTTTTGTTGAAGACTATGACGCGGTGAAAATTACCGCGATTTCGATTGCTTTTTATCAGGCGTCATGTTTTTTTTTTTTCATTGCCAATACGACTGCAATGGAACGATCTCGGCGAATCGCCAATTTGACGGTCGTATTTGGTACGACTGATTCTTCATTTCTAGGCGTATTTGCTCGATTTAAGAGTCGTATTTACGACGATACGACCCTTATCAATTTCTCTGCAAAGATGTAAACTTAGCTACACAATCCTCAGCACCTTCAGCCGTCAAAATAATAGAATCGGGAAGGGCATTCCAATCTCTAATGGTTCGGGGGAAAAACGATTCTTTATAAATATCCATTCTTGCAGTATGGGTCTGAAATGTCATTGAATGGTGTTTTCTACAGTGCCTAGCCGGGGGAACAAGGTCATCTGTTGGAATGCTGGCAGCACCCTTTAGACCTTTGTATAAGAGTATGAGCCTACTGTCTCTTCTCCTTTTCTTGAGAGACTCCCATCTTAATTTTCCTAGAATTCCAGTCATGCTCCCAGTTTCAAAGCAATAATTTCCAGTTACAAATCTAGCAGCTCTATTCTGAACTTTTTCAATTTCTTCATTAAGGACCACTCCGCTTGGGTCCCAGATGCAACTACCATATTCCAAGATTGGGCGAACAAGTCCCCTGTATGCTGCCTCTTTCACATCCTGAGGACACTGATGAAGATTTCGCCTCAGGAAACCAAGTGTTCTATTCACCTTGGTACACATATTGCTAATGTGTGTATTCCATCTCAAATCGTGAGTGATTGTCACACCAAGGTATTTAATGGAATTCACATTTTCGAGGACCGTTCCCTCTAAGGTGTAAGAAGCCTCAACTTTATTAGATCTCTTCCTTGTTATCTGCATAATATTGCATTTAACTGGTTGAAATCTCATGCCCCATTTTCTGGCCCAACATCCTAATCTATCTATGTCAGCCTGAAGTTTCAGTGAGTCACCTGTATCTCTAATTTCCCGGTAACAAACACAGTCATCTGCGAACAGTCTTATTTCTGAGTCAATGTCAGTGGAAATATCATTGATGTACAGGGAGAACAATAGAGGACCAAGAACAGTCCCTTGTGGGACTCCAGACAAAACTGGCGCCCATACTGAAGATTCACCATTAACAACAACACAGGGGCTGACAAATCCATTGCCCGGCCGCCCGGGACAAGTCCGAAATCGCGCCGGGCAGGTGCACTTTGACCTTTCGACGCCCGGTCGGGCAAGTGTAAAAATCGTCTACAGCTGTCAGTCTTTTTAGTCCTTAAATACTTTAAAACTAGACCAGTAAGTAAATCACAATAATTCCCGCTTTGTCGGCAATTCAGAGACAAAACCATCTATGTTTTTATAACTGTTCAATTATGACACTATTACTAATCCCGGTCATATAATTACCAATTAAACATGATTGCCTGGCGGTGCGTGTCTTTCATTTCTGGTGTAGTGTGTACCATCAGCGCTATTGATAAGCGTGACAAGGTGTGAAAATAAGATTAAGTTATGTCTCTAATTTGCTTTTATCCCTGCAATGAAATTTAATCCACAACCAATGTGAAAATGATTTGATAGCTCCTAAGACGATCTGCTACATCTTACGGTAGTAAAAACGGACTATTCTACTATCTCCTGATTAGTTATGTTTTGGCGCCAAAAAGCAGACGCTGAAGGGAAAAGTCGAATGTTTTAATGTTGGTAACCGCGGATTAGTCGCGCCTCTATCCACAACCGTTTAGCTATCGAGAAAATTTTTTTATCGGTTCCAAACATTTTTTTATGAAAGAAATACGCCCCATTAAATAAAACAATGACATTAAACACTTGTGGGGTTCCTGGTGACGTCATTTACCGATCGCGAGCAGAAAAATTGGAGTGGTGGTTTGTGGACAACGATTTGGATGGCGGAAATGATGATCGCATTGAACCTACTTGTAGGGCGGGTGTGAAAGCTTGGGTTCGTTTTGGATGGAGGGGATTCTCGTCTTGTGGTTGTTTCATTAAATTGTAAGCTAAATAAACTGCATTTTTATACCCCCGGCATACGAAGTATGCAATGGGGGTATATAGTTTTTGTCTTTTCCGTCTGTCTGTCTGTCTGTGTGTCCGTAAACAATTATTTTGTGTCAAAGATATCTCAGGAACTGCTTCACATAGAAACTTGAAATTTTGCACACATGATCAGTATGACTACTTGTATTGTGGGAAAGAAAATAAGGGCCAAGGGGTCAGGCCTTTTAGAGTTATTTCCCTTTGTAGTTCTTGCTGTTTAATAGTGTATATTTTTATTTTGTGTCAAAGATTTCTCAATAACTACTGTGCATAGAAACTTGAAATTTTGCAAACATGATCAGTATGACTAGTTGTATTGTGGGAAAGAAAATAAGGGCCAAGGGGTCAGGCCTTTTACAGTTATTTCCCTTTGTAGTTCTTGCTGTTTAATAGTGTATATTTTTATTATTTTGTGTCAAAGATTTCTCAATAACTACTTAAAATTTGGTAGCAACAACCAGTATGACTACTTGTTTCAGCTGAGGTGATGGCACTGGCCGGGGGTATACTTGCCCCACTGGGCACTTTTGTCTAGGTTTTTAATCTTTTACCTCGCTGCCCTGACACTTCTGATCTTTTGAGTAGATCTATATCGGCTGCAGCTTGTGTTTATCATGCGTGTCAAGCTAAATGAGTTAATATAACTATCTTAAATTGCTAATCGGTAAAGGTATTATGTCAGCAATTAACTTGAAAAAATACCGTTATTGACTGTGACAACAACCGTTTTTTTCTACCGTATTACCGCATAGACCTGGGAAATAAATAGAAGTGAATGCAATGATCAGGAATCGATACAATTAACCCTGAGCTCCCATCAGAGACACCAAAGGGAAAGAAACACAAACATGAAGTAACTAGACCCTAATGGAAAGTGGTTGTGCTTGAAACTTGACAGAAACCTTGGATTGCATTTATAAATGTTGGTCGCCATCATTGTCACCATTATCCCACCCGCATCCAACCCAACTTTGAGTTCCAACATCCTGGGCAAGTAGGATTTTGAGCTGGGCAAGTGCAAAAATATTTTAATTGCCCGGTGGGCAAGAGGAAATTTTTTGGATTTGTCAGGCCCTGCAACACGCTGTTTTCTGTAGCAAAGGAAGGAATCTATCCATTTAAGAGTCTTCCCACCAATTCCATAACCAAATAATTTGGATTTAAGTAGTTCATGAGGAGGGGTGTCAAAAGCCTTCTCAAAGTCCAGAATAAATGTGTCCACCTGCCCCCCTTTGTCCAGGATTTTTGCCCAATCATTAATAACCGTGCTCAACTGAGTTTCGCAACTATGCCTTTTCCTAAATGCATGTTGTCTGTCTGACAAAAGTTTATGTTCATCCAAGTGGGCCATGATGTTTGAGCAGACTATGTGTTCAAGTAATTTACATAGAACACAGGTCAGTGACATCGGGCAATAATTACGAGCAAGAGCCCTGTCCCCTTTTTTGAAAAGTGGACAGATGTTCGCTAGGAGCCATTCTTTGGGAATTTCACCCGTATCGAGAGATTGTTGGAAAAGATGAGCAAAAACTGGACCTAACTCGTTTGTTAGTTCCTTCAGGACTCTAGGATGAAGCTCATCAGGCCCTAAAGCTTTAGAAGGGTTCAAGCCTTTAAGTAACTTGATCACTCCCGCAGAGGATACAACAATATTTTCCATGAAAGGGGCCGATCTTCCAGTCAATGGAACCTCGTTGAACTCAGTTTTATTAAATGCATCATTGAATTGACCAACCAATTCCTCTGCCCTTTCAGAGTCTGATTCAGCGACCCCGTTCCCTCCTCTTTTATTAAGGGGTGGGATACCTTGCCTATCTTTCTTCTGGCTATAGATATATCTGTAGAAGTCTCTGGGATTTGCCTTTACATCACCTACCAAGTCATTTACATACTGATCATGCTGATTTTTGATGTCATCTTTAATTTCTCGTCTCAAGTTTTCAAAGGAGCGTGATAGCTCAGTGGTTAGTGCACTTGCCTCTGATGCTAGAGGTCCCGGGTTCGATCCCCGGCAGCGGCGATAAAATTTCGGTGTCCGAACACGCTCCATTGCATCATTTGCCGGGATGAATGTCATAAAGTGCACCGTCCTTCGGAACGGGACGTAAACTGGAGGCCCCCTGTGCAGGGAGAACCATCCTCTGTGCAGGTTAAAGAACCCTACCATAATTACATGATTACTGTGTAGGCTTTCATCCGGCAAAAAAAAACTGGAGTGTATTTAATATACACCTGCCTAGAATGCCCGCGAGGGCGTATGGCAGTATATATAGAAAGAAAGAAAGGATGAAAGCCGGGAAGGTATAATTTGAGGACTTTCGCTGGAGGACCAGAGGACTGAGGACCAAGTCCTCTAGAGGACCAGGGGTATAATTTGAGGACCAAATACAGGAGGACCAGTGCTTTAATCAGCCATATAATGGCTATGATAATTGAAGATAATTAAGTACTGTTTATTGAAAATGACACCTGCTGGTATGGTATATCACCTTATGGGCATATATACAGAAAGAAAAGGAAAAAATAAATATTAAAATAAAATAAATAAAAGAAAAAACATATTTTTATGTGCAGGAAATTTTTCACCATAGAATTTTATGAAATATATTTTTGGCATCATGTTACTCTGATAAAAATGTTTAGTTGAAATTAGAATTTCTGTATACTTGATATTATCTCTCTGTTTTTGTTGTTTTTTTTAATTCGCAAAGTGCATGGTGAACAGTGAAGATCCTGATCAGATGGCATATTGTAACTCTTTAAAAAATGTTCACTTGAAATTAGAATTTCTCGTATTTCTATACACTTAATACAAGCTCTGTTAGATTCACAAACTGCATGATGAGCAGTGAAGTTCCTGATCAGATGGCTTATCTGGAGCTAATCTGTTGTTATGCTCAGAAATTTTTCACCATAGAATTTTATGAAATAGGAGGTTTTAGGAATTTCGTTTATGACGTCATTCTTGCGCATGCGCAAAGCACTGGCCGTCAATTGAAACGGCCTTGCTATTCAAATGTATTGGCGGAACTTAAAATGCTAACAATATTCAGACATTTTGAAAGAAAATATACCCGCTTACATTGAAATAATTCCTCGAGAAGGGAAGAATGATATTTTGCTTTTATTACTGAAATTCATTTTTCCTGGATCCGTTTTTAATTGTTGAAAATCTCTTCGTGAATGACCCATGTCAATGGCTTGAGATACTGTCTATTCACGAAAGCTTACTTACAAAATAAGTTTTTACATAACGTTTCGTTTTATTCGCTATCCAAGTATAGCTATCACATACGGACAGATCTATCTATCTATCTATCTCTCTCTCTCTCTCTCTCTCTCTCTCTCTCTCTCTCTCTCTCTCTCTCTCTCTCTATTGAGAAAACTGTCCAACGATCCGTCTACATGTGTAATTAAAAAAGAAACAAAAAAAAAAAAAAAGAAAAAAACAGTTCAACGAACTGTCTAGAAGTGCAGTTAAAAAATGTTCAGCGATCTGTCTACATGTATATGTGAAATTTTAATAAATTGGAGATTCCATTTTTTTTTTTCTTCAAAATTTATTTGGAAATTGGTTACTTTTTTTTTTTTGCAAACAGTGTAGGCCCTGATCAGACGCCGCGTTCTGCTGCGTCTGATCTGGGCCTGCACTGTTTGCCACTCACCCCTTTTGGGGTTTCCGGTACCAAATGGGTTAATGTAAGAGCTGGGAAGGTTGAACAAATCTACAAATCTGCCAGAAAAATCTTGCACTCGCGAAGGAGTGTTTCATTCTCATGCACTGAAAGAGTGTTCTATGTTTGTTTTGAATTTAATGTTCCAATCCCACTGAGTCTTGATGGGTCCGAGCACTGGGCAAATGACATTTTATTAAGCGCCGTATTATCGCCAACGCAACGTTCGACGTTCCAATGTAGACACGACGTTGTTGACACGTGGAGTTATTTAACGACAAACTGTAATTTACATTTACCGACGCTCGCTAATTGCTGGTACGCTAGGAGAGAGAGAGAGAGAGAGAGAGAGAGAGAGAGAGAGAGAGAGAGAGAGAGAGAGAGAGAGAGAGAATAAAAAGAAGAGAGAGAGAGAGAGAGAGAGAGCGAGAGAGAGAGAGAGAGAGAGAGAGAGAGAGAGAGGGGACCCTGTTGAGTCGTACATACAATAAATCTTTAAGAGCAGTTAACTTAGAAAATAACACTTGGGTTTGCCATCATGAAAACACGCCTATGCGAATTTGACCTTCTAAAACCCCACTTTTATATAGTAAAACTGGGGTGTACAGGGGTAAACATTATTTTTCTTATTTCTGCTCAAAAAGGTAGATTGTGGATACTCGATAGAACCGCCTCGTGGAGGCGGTTCTGTTGAGTGCACAATCTATGTTTTGAGCAAAAATAAGAAAATTATCACAATTTTTCATTTTAAAATTTCCTGGTCGAAAAATTGATACCAATCATGTTTTCGTTTTGCGAAATTTCACACCCTGCCATCATTTCAGTGTTTCTCTATGATCTTACAATAGAATTCGTCAAAAGTTTAAAAGAATTCCACTGTTTTACGCTGTAATTAACATTTTATCTGTCCCACTGCCTTGAAGCAATACGACATTTGACGGCCAGGGCTTTTCCCGTTCTATTTTTAGAACCGGAAGTACGTCACGAAAAAAGCTCCTATATCATTAAGATAACATTTCCATATGACAAAGAGCATTCTTACATGTTTCAATATTAGTATTTTTCCTGATGAAAACTTGTGATATTTTTCTTATTAATACTCTAAACATACCAGTAGGTTGTGGTTGCTTGTTACAACCACCTAAATGAGGCTGTTCAAACAATTACTCACAACTAGGGCTGGCTAATCGGAGCCGAAAAGATAATCGATTATCAGTCCTGTCATTGTGATCGATAATCGATTAGTAATCGCTTAGGTTTTTGTCATTATTTTACCTGTCTGGCTTTCTGTCTGAGCATGGCTCTTACATATTTTGCACTCTACATTAGGTATACTTGAACAGACAGGCCTGAGCAAACAGTGTAGACCCAGATGAGACGCCGCATAATGCGGCGTCTCATCTGGGTCTACACTGTTTGCCATTCATCCAGCTATTTTAGGCATAACTTTGGCTAGTAACTGTACCTATCAAGTAATCGACTAAAAGCAAATCAGAAATGATAATCATTTTTGTGGAATGTATCGATCGATTAATCGATTATGCGATTAATCGTGTCAGCCTTACTCACAACCTATGTTTTTGGAGCAGAAATAAGAATAATAATGTATACCCCTCTAAACCCCAGTTTTCTCTATATAAAGTGAGGTTAAAAGGGGTGTTCATTACACGTAGTTGTAAATATTATGATTTTTGGCATCTTGTTACTCTTTTAAAAATGTTTTGCTGAAATTAGAATTTCTCTACTTTCTATATATATGCTTGATAAAATCTATCTTTTAACCCATTTTGTACCTGAAACCCAAAACGGGAAACCTGGCAAACAGTGCAGACCCAGATCAGACGCCGCAGAACGCGGCGTGAGATCAGGGCCTACACTGTTTGCAAAAAGTTCAGCCATTTTCCAAGTAAATTTTGAAGAAAACACAACCTGACACCCCTAAATTTTGAAATGGACTCCTGTTATATACATGTATAAGGAGGAAGATTCCATTTGGTACAAAAAGGGTTAAATTAACAAACTGCAAGATGGACAGTGAAGATCCTGATCAGATGGCTTATCTGGAGTTACACTGTTTTATGCTCAGAAATCTTTCACCATAGAATTATATGAAATAAATTTTTGGCATCTTGTTACTCTTATTTAAAATGTTTAGTTGAAATTAGAATTTCTCTATTTTCTACATACTTGATATAATCTATCTGTAAAGTTCACAAACTGCAAGATGAACTTTCTGCATCATAAATTGTAGGATCACTTCACTGAGGCACACTTAACATATTTCCTTAAACTTGCAAACTGTCATAATATGGCTTATTTTTGATAAAAACCCCTGGTACTTTTAAATAATTAAACTTTCAATTGCATGGATATGGTACTACATTGATGCTGATTATCTCACACAAAATTCAACAAAAGCAGCTCCTGCTATTAAAAAGGTTCGGGGTGGGGAGGGCTTTCTCAAATTAATCATTAATCAGAGGTGTACTAAAGTCTTCAGAGAAGTTTTGTTGCAAGAAGATGGTTATATCAATTAATTTAATTACCATGATTGTTGTTAATTATAATGTTCAGCTACACTGATTTTGAAGTTCTATATTCTGATGTTTTATCAAAAGCTAAGTTTTATAAAGTTATCATACTATAATGGCTTTCCGGAATGATTGTGCATATTTACCCATTCTTGTATCAGAAACCCCCAAAACGGCTATTAGCAAACAATGCAGGCCCAGATCAGATGCCACATTATGCAGTCTGATCAGAGCCTACACTATTTGCAAAAAGTTCAGCCATTTTCCAAATAAATTTTGAAGTAGACTTATGCTATATATTAGGTGGAAGATTTCATTCAGTACATTATGGGTTAAAACATGAATATATATTGAAGACAATAGCTAACCATTTTACTCACTAGTATCTTAAGTGGATGTAATGAACACCCTTATAAACCCCACTTTTTACAGAGAAAAATGGGGTTTATACAGGTAAACATCATTTTCCTTATTTTTGCTCAAAAACTTATTTATATTGTGGTTGCTCATAAGAATTGCCCAATGAGGCCCTTTCACTCTTTAAATATATGTTCTAAAGTGGACTACAGACACTTATATGGAATTTGAATTGAATACAGGCAATTATGTGAGTAGGTTTTTACTCAACTTCAGAGAAAAAGTTCATGTAATGAGCATCGTTGTAATGCCCACTTATAACCAAGAAAAATGGGGTTAACACATGTTCACATTGTTTCCATTATTTTTGCTCATAAACATATACATGTATTTTCTGTGTTTGTAAGAACCGCCTAAGTCTATGTGGCAGACTGAGCACCCATAAATTATGTTTGAAAAAAAAAAAGTAAACAAGAGGGCCATGATGGCCCTGGATCGCTCACCTGATCCATAGTGTAACAAGTGGGCCCCAGAGAGGGCCATTATTGGCCCCAGGGCTTTAATGTACATAATGTTGAGGGAGGTCTTAAAGGTGAAGCTTCATACCAAACATCAACAAAGGCTAAAATTTGAACAATCTTGTCAAAGGTCCACTAGATGAAGCTACACATCAAATATCAAAGACCTGGGCCTAGCGGTTTCAGAGAAGAAGATTTTTAAAGATTTTGCCTATATAAGCCTATGTAAAATCAAAGGGCCCCGGGACAGGGGCATTTTTTGCCCCAGCACTATAGTTTGAACAATCTTGGTAGGGGTCCACTAGATGAAGCTTCATACCAAATATCAAAGTTCTGGGCCTTGTGGTTTCAGAGAAGAAGATTTTTAAAGATTTTCCCTATATAAGCCTATGTAAAACCAAAGGGCCCCGTGGCAGGGGGGGATTTTTTGTCCCAGCACTATAATTTGAACAATCTTGGTAGGGGTCCACTAGACGAAGCTTCATACCAAATATCAAAGTCCTGGGCCTTGTGGTTTCAGAGAAGAAGATTTTTAAAGATTTTCCCTATATAAGCCTATGTAAAACCAAAGGGCCCCGGGGCAGGGGCATTTTTGGCCCCAGCACTAAAATTGGAACAATCTTGGTAGGGGTCCACTAGATGAAGCTTCATACCAAATATCAAAGTCCTGGGCCTTGTGGTTTTAGAGAAGAAAATTTTTAAAGATTTTCCCTATATAAGCCTATGTAAAACCAAAGGGCCCCGTGGCGGGGGCATTTTTGGCCCCAGCACTATAATTTGAACAATCTTGGTAGGGGTCCACTAGATGAAGCTTCATACCAAATATATAAGACCTGGGCCTTGTGGTTTCAGAGAAGAAGATTTTTAAAAATTTTCCCTATATAAGCCAATGTAAAAGCAAAGGGCCCCGTGGCGGGGGCATTTTTGTCCCAGCACTAAAATTTGAACAATCTTGGTAGGGGTCCACTAGATGAAGCTTCATACCAAATATCAAAGTCCTGGGCCTTGTGGTTTCAGAAAAGAAAATTTTTAAAGATTTTCCCTATATAAGCCCATGTAAAACCAAAGGGCCCTGTGGCGGGGGCATTTTTTGTCCCAGCACTAAAATTTGAACAATCTTGGTAGGGGTCCACTAGATGAAGCTTCATACCAAATATCAAAGACCTGGGCCTTGTGGTTTCAGAGAAGAAGATTTTTTAAGATTTTCCCTATATAAGCCTATGTAAAACCAAAGGGCCCCGGGGCGGGGGCATTTTTGGCCCCAGCACTGTAATTTGAACAATCTTGGTAGGGGTCAACTAGATGAAGCTTCATACCAAATATCAAAGACCTGGGCCTTGTGGTTTCAGAGAAGAAGATTTTTAAAGATTTTCCCTATATAAGCCAATGTAAAACCAAAGGGCCCCGTGGCGGGGGCATTTTTTGTCCCAGCACTATAATTTGAACAATCTTGGTAGGGGTCCACTAGATGAAGCTTCATACCAAATATCAAAGTCCTGGGCCTTGTGGTTTCAGAGTAGAAGATTTTTGAAGATTTTCCCTATATAAGCCTATGTAAAACCAAAGGGCCCTGGGGCGGGGGCATTTTTGGCCCCAGCACTATAATTTGAACAATCTTGGTAGGGGTCCACTAGATGAAGCTTCATACCAAATATCAAAGACCTGGGCCTTGTGGTTTCAGAGAAGAAGATTTTTAAAGATTTTCCCTATATAAGCCAATGTAAAACCAAAGGGCCCCGTGGCGGGGGCATTTTTCGTCCCAGCACTCAAATTTGAACAATCTTGGTAGGGGTCCACTAGATGAAGCTTCATACCAAATATCAAAGTCCTGGGCCTTGTGGTTTCAGAGAAGAAGATTTTTAAAGATTTTCCCTATATAAGCCTATGTAAAACCAAAGGGCCCCCGTGCGGGGGCATTTTTGGCCCCAGCACTATAATTTGAACAATCTTGGTAGGGGTCCACTAGATGAAGCTTCATACCAAATAACAAAGACCTGGGCCTTGTGGTTTCAGAGAAGAAGATTTTTTAAGTTTTTGGTGAAAAAAATCTGTTTTTGGCTCCTGTGACCTAGATGTGCAACGGACCGGAACCATTTGACCCATATTCAAACTTGACCGAGATATTGTCATGATGATCATTCTGAGCAAGTTTGATTAAGATTGGACCAAAATTGTGGCCCCTAGGGTGTTCACAAGGTTTTTATATGATTTGACCCGCTGACCTACTTTTTAACCCGATATGACCCATATTCGAACTGGACTGAAATATTGTCACAATGGTCATTCTGAGCAAGTTTCATGATAATTGGACCAAAACAGTGGCCTTCAGAGTGTTCACAAGGTTTTTCTATGATTTGACCTACTGACCTACTTTTTGACCGGACATGACCCATATTCGAACTTGACCAAGATATTGTCATGATGATCATTCTGAGCAAGTTTGATTATGATTGGACCAAAATTGTGGCCCCTAGGGTGTTCACAAGGTTTTTATATGATTTGACCCGCTGACCTACTTTTTAACCCGATATGACCCATATTCGAACTGGACTGAAATATTGTCACAATGGTCATTCTGAGCAAGTTTCATGATAATTGGACCAAAACAGTGGCCTTCAGAGTGTTCACAAGGTTTTTCTATGATTTGACCTACTGACCTACTTTTTGACCGGACATGACCCATATTCGAACTTGACCAAGATATTGTCATGATGATCATTCTGAGCAAGTTTGATTATGATTGGACCAAAATTGTGGCCTCTAGGGTGTTCACAAGGTTTTTCTATGATTTGACCCGCTGACCTACTTTTTGACCCGACATGACCCATATTCAAACTTGACCGAGATATTGTCACAATGATCATTCTGAGCAAGTTTGATGATAATTGAACCATAACTGTGCCCTCTAGAGTGTTCACAAGGACTATCTATGGTTTGACCTACTGACCTACTTTTTGACCCTACATGATCCATATTCGAACCTGACCGAGATATTGTCATGATAATTATTCTGAGCAAGTTTGATGATGATTGGACCAAAACTGTGCCCTCTAGAGTGTTCACAAGGTTTTTCTATGATTTGACCTACTGACCTACTTTTTCACCCGACATGACCCATATTCGAACTTGACCGAGATATTGTCATGATGATCATTCTGAGCAAGTTTGATGATGATTGGACCAAAACTGTGGCCTCTAGTTTGTTCACAAGAAAAAGTTTACGCACGACGGACGACGGACGACGCACGACGACGCCGGACATCTTACGGTCACAAAAGCTCACCATGACCTTCGGTCAGGTGAGCTAAAAAAAACAAGATGTGTTTGTGAAACACTGATGCCCCCGGACAGCGCCAATGTTAATGTTTTTAAAAATTTTGAAAAAAATAGGTCAAAGGTCAAGTTCAAGGTCAAGACATCAAAAATTATGGTACCACTGGAAAGGTCTTGTGATAAGGTATACACATGTGAAATATGAAAGCTCTATCTATTACCATTCAAAAGTTATGCCCAATGTTAAGGTTTTTGTAGACAGACAAACGGACAAACGGACAAACAGACAAACGGACAAACAGACAGACAGACCAAAAACTATAAAATTATAGTACCAATAGAAAGGGCTTGTGACAAGGAATACACATGTGAAATATGAAAGCTCTATCAGTTACCAATCAAAAGTTATAGCCAATGTTAAAGTTTTTAAAAAGGAGGTCAAAAGTAGGTCAAATCTCAAGGTCACGAGGTCAAAAATTATAGTACCAATAGAAAGGTCTTGCGACAAGGAATGCACATGTGAAATATTAAAGCTCTATCAGTTACTCAGTGATTTTTTTACCCCTGCGTCCTGCGTCCAGGACGCACAAATAGGACTGAGGACGCACGATCATAAAATATGTGCGTCCGTCGGACGCAAATATTTCATGGGCGAAAAATCCAACTTTCGTTTTCACTGCTGTAAATATCGGCGGAAGTGATAAAATACCGCACTTTTACCGAACCTTCAACTGCCCAACGAGTCACCGAAAAATCGATACAGGTACAATTTAATAATCCAACCACAAGACGAGAATCCCCTGCATCCAAAATGAGCCCAAACTTTCACAAAAGCAAGTTCAATGCTAACATAAAGTTTTCCGCCATCCAAATAGCCGCCCACAAACCAACTCTACCATTTTTCTACATGTGATCGGTAAATCTGTCAAATGACGTCACCCGATGACAGCAACCCTGCACGTATTTAATGCCATTGTTTTATTTTAATTGGCTGTATCCCGTTCTTAAAAACAATGTTTGGAACCGGTAAAAAATATTTTCTCGATAGCTAAACGGTTGTGAATGGAGGTATATAGAATACAGCGCTTTGCACAGCCCCCGAATTATCCCCAGCAGCTCCAACAACAGCGTTCGACTTTTCCCTCCAAGCCGAAAGTCTGCTATTTGGCGCCAAAACATAACCATTCACGATCCGTTTTTATAATGCATACATCCACCGTTAGATGTAGCTAATTGTTTGAGGTGCGAGTAAATCATTTTCACATTGATTGTGGATTAAATTTTATGATTGGGGAATAAACGCAAATTAGAGACATAACTTGACCATATTTTCACACCTCGTTCAAGTTGGCTTATCGCCAGAAATGAAAGACACGCACCGCAGGGCAATCATGTTTACTTGGCAATTATATGACAGGGATTAACAAAAGTGTCATAATTGAACTGTTATAAATACACAGACGGTTTGTCAATTCAAAGCAGGACAGTGCAGCACAATTATTGTGATTTACTTACTCTAGTTTAACTGTATTTAAGGGCTCAAAAGACTGACAGCTGTAGACGATTTTTTTTTGCACTTGCCCGACCGGGCGTCCTAAGGTCAAAGTGCACCTGCCCGGCGCGATTTCGGACTTGTACCGGGCGGTCGGGCAATGGATTTGTCAGCCCCTGAACCTAGATAGCTGGTGTCCCAATCAGGGAAGGAAACGTTTGTCGATAATGGTTCGGAATATTATCTCCATTGTGCATGAAGTAAATTTCACGCACATGTGCGGTGCGCATTATCGAAAACGAAAGTAGAAAACATTACGGAAAATAGACTAATAAACGTACACTTTAGCAGGATTTCTTTGGGCTAGTAAACAACACAAGTTGATATTTGATTCTGTTCATTGCAAATAAAAGATAATAGACCGCATTATTTTTAACTATGAATAATGGCATTTTATACCGAACCGATCTTTTTTGTACTTCCTTTTTTTCCCTCCAAATATTGGGACTCATACTTTCAGATTTGGGACGCACAGTGTTTTGGTTGAGCGAGTCCTAGGACGCATAGTTGAAAATTTGTAAAAAAATCACTGGTTACTAATCAAAAGTTATAGCCAATGTTGAAGTTTTTAAAAAGGAGGTCAAAAGTAGGTCAAATCTCAAGGTGAAGGTCACGAGGTCAAAATTTATGGTACCTCTTGAAAGGTTTTGTGACAAGGAATGCACATGTGAAGTATGAAAGCTGTACCACTTACCATTCAAAAGTTATGCCCAATGTTAAAGTTTTTGCAGACGGACAAACGGACAAACAGACAAACGGACAAACAGACGGACAGACCAAAAACTATATGCCCCCCAGAATCTTAGATTCCGGGGGCATAAAAATCATCTTAACTATGCGACTATGCTCGTAGTATTGGTTTCTTGCTCGAAACCACTTGGTGATTTGGGTACTCATGAGATACACTTGTTAGAACCACCTTGGTCTAATGAGCACACACATTCTATGCTTGCAGACGAAATGAGAAGAATATAACCAATAAAATGGAAAATGTCAGTCTTAAGTTTGTGGAAGAAACATTATAATAATACACACATGCGACATAATGCATTTTTTTTCACATCTCCAAAATGGCTATTTTTTTTTTTTTTTTTTTTGATGAAAATCGTTGATATTTTTATAACTAATACTGCAAACATAGGTTGCTGCCTCCCTGAGGTGGTTCTAACTAGTACCCACGAACTACTTCATGGAGCAGTAATAAGAAAGATAGTTTTCACTTTGTGGACATGTTCAACTGATGACACCTTGCCTTTTGGGTGAGTTATTGTAATGTCCAGAACTAAGATCTTTTTCCCCCAGGTTCATTTTTCCTAGATTGTTACACAATAAAAGAAATAAACAATAAAATAGAATAAATAAATTATAAAAAAATAAATAGATATAATTTATTAAATAAATTAATGCTTATTTATGGGTCCTGTGTGAGAACTGCAATGGAAGGTCAAATATTTTTACTTTTCAGCTCAACATAAGAAAATTAATAATAAAAGGCCCCAATTAACCTGTTTGGTACCGGAAACCCCAAATTAGGTACATTGGCAAACGGTAGACCTAGATCAGACGCCACAGAATGTGGTGTCTGATCAGGGCCTACACTATTTGCAAAAAGTTCAGCTATTTTTCTGAATAAATTTTGAAGATATAACACCCCTACATTTCGAAATGGATTCCTGTCATATATGAAGAGGAAGATTCCATTTAGTACAAAAAGGGTTGACACCCAAAATAATCATAAAAAATGCCTTCTGAAAGATCCAACAACACATTTTAAAAATGAAGACTTTCAATCATTTGCAATTTCAACCTGATCATAGACTTACAGCCATTGGTTGTAATATATAACTTTGCCCCACCTACAATAGGATAAGCCCCACCTACAAATACCATTAAACTGCCAATCACAACTGTTTCAATATCAAGCCCTTTTCTTTACTTTTCAAAGAAAATCTTGTTTAGCATTTTTCGTATATGAGTCCTATGGAAACGTTGTTCTCTGAAAACAAACAAAAGAAAAAAAATTGAATGCCATCTGCTTGGTGCTTATGTTTTTTTTTATTCCATATACAGCTCCGAATGTAATACTTGGAAGTCTGCTACACTGTTTGTTACATGAATATATTTCCTAACATTAGCTAATTATAGATGGTCTCAACTTGCATGTAATGTGTCTCTGTGGCCCAAAAAAGTAGGTAAACAAATGAAATAAATAATATAAATTAATTTGGCCAAATCGTCCTAAAAAAATTAAATAAATAAATAACTGTTTGTTCTTGTTTTTATTTCCTAGCCGAGAAATTTCCAATAGAACTGAACATATTTTTTTAAAAGAGTAACAAGATGCCTAAAATATATTTCATTTACTGCCAGGGTCGGCAACATTCTTTTCTTTTGTGGAGATTGATCATTAAATCTTTTCTTTGGTCATTCTCTCCCTTCCGCTGATTCAAGAAGGGCAGTTGTCAGTTTCTGGCAAAAGAATGTGCACTGTACTTGTTAACCGCTTACGTATATGCCTGCCAAGGAAAAGTGTGGCCGACTCAAAAATGACCTAAAATAGTGTTGACTGGGCTGTTAAACTCCAATACAAACAAACAATATTTCATTTATTTATATGGTGAAAAATTTCCTTATGGCATGTTTGCCTTTCATTTTTTTTTTTCACTTATCCCGCTGAACAAGACAATTCCTACATTTGCAAACACTGTAGCTCCAGATAAACCATCTGATCAGTATCTTCACTGTTCATCATGCAGTTTGTGAATTAAACAGATAGCTTATATAAGTATATCAAAAGTACTTACTGTGGAGAATTCTAATTTCAAGGGAACATTTTTAAAAGAGTTACAATATGCCATCTGATCAGGATCTTCACTGTTCATCATGCACTTTGTGAATTAAAAAAAAACAATAGATAGATAATATCAAGTATATAGAAAGTACAGAAATTCTAACTTCAACTTAACATTATTATCAGAGTAACATGATTGCCAAAATTATATTTCATAAAATTCTATGGTGAAAAATTTCCTGTGCATAATAATATGTTTTTCCTTTTATTTATTTTATTTTAATATATCTTTTTTCCTTTTCTGTCTGTATATATGCCCATGAGGTGATATACCATACCAGCAGGTGTCATTTTCAATAAACAGTACTTAATTAGGAGTTGCTACCAGTTCTCTCTTCCCGCCACCTCTCGTTCAAGACACGTGGCCGTGTGTATAGCTCTTGTGTGCGGAGCGCAATGCTCCATGCCAGTGAGACATGGCCATTGACAAAGCCAAACCTCCAACGTCTACAGCGAAATGACAGGGCAATGATCCGACAGATCTGCAATGTCAAGCCACAGGACACTGTCACCATCAGGTCCAGTGAGTTACTGGAGCGTCTTGGCATTGAGGACCTGGACCTCATCTTGAAAGAGAGAAGACTTCGCTGGTATGGACATGTGGAACGCTCCAACGGTGCAATCAAGACTGCCTGTGACATACAGGTAAGTGGAAAGCGGGGGCCAGGAAGGCCCAAGATGACCTGGAAGCAGCTAACAGAAAGAGATTGCAGAGAATGGAAGCTCTCTGCTATCGATCCTCATGATAGACAAGCCTGGAGATCTGGTGTAAGATCTGCCATGCGTGCAGCAAGCCAGTTACCTGGAAGGGGGCCCACTTATGTGGACGTTGCCCCTGTACCTGCACGTTAATCAAAAATCCGTTGATGATGATAATTATCATCAATTATCATAGCCATATGGTCCTCCTGTATTTGGTCCTCAAATTATACCCCTGGTCCTCCAAAGGACTTGGTCCTCAGTCCTCTGGTCCTCCAGTAAAAGTCCTCAAATTATACCTTCCCATGAAAGCCTACACAGTAATCATGTAATTACGGTAGGGATCTTAAACCTACACAGGGGATGGTTCTCCCTGCACAGGGGGCCTCCAGTTAACGTCCCGATCCGAAGGACGGTGCACTTTATGACATTCATCAAAATTCGATACATTTGAGAGGACCGTAGGGATACGTTATCGTGGGTTCTCGGATCGATGAATGGTCCTAGCTAGGGCTGACTATCGATGCCAATTTTGACTATCGTGATAGTATTGCTATCGTGGAAACTACTATCACGATACTATCACTATCGTGGCATACTATCACGATACTATCGTGATACTATCGGGAACACTTATAAATGATTCATAGATGTTATATCACTCACATAAAATGGCTAAGAGTGACAGAACGAGTTAGGAAAATTCCAATGGCCTAAAATTGTATGTTTATTGTGTGTTTCAATATCAGCATTCATTCCCTCGGGGCTATTCCAGAAAAAACATCATGGGGAGACGGCTGTTTATATATATATCCCCTCCACCGCCTAAAAATAGTTTGCTGCTTCCAGTATATATGCCTGTAAGTGATGGTTATCATAGCTTTAATACCTTTGCAGTGTTTGAGATTTTCTGCTTGTGAAAACTGACACATGCTGATCGTTCTTCGATTCTTTGATGTTTGCCGCCTGTGTTAAATTAATCTGTGGATTCAGTTAATTAGGTAACCCGATTATTACATAGTATTACGTAATCACAGCAGGCTATTTTAGCACCTCTTTAAGGGCGACATGAATCTAACAAACTGCATTAAAACTTGAACTTACATATTTTTTATTTGAAGTTAGCATCAAAAGCTAGACTATCAAAATAGAAGTAAAGCAATTATCAAGTCGGTTTTTTTCATTTAGCAATATGTACAGGGCTTGACCTAGGCTCTTTGACTCTGTGGACATTTAGTCCTTGCACAAAAGACAGCTAAGACAAGCAGCAATAATAAAACAAAGTTTTCATGTAATGAAATTTGGCCGTTTCGACATGTTATTTTTTCTGGAATATCCCTCTATTATAATACAAAGACAACCAAAAATAGAATCAGAAAGACCAACGAAAAATAAAAACGCCAATTTGTCCCAGGTTGTCCAGTGTCCACCATCAAAACGTCCAGAATCACCTTAAGAAAGTACTTGATAGACGGAGACCTAAGGCCTCGCGCTGCACGTTTTTTTCCCTCTACAGGATGACGACAGGAAAATAAAACTTTGTCTGCTTAAATATTCCCCCAAGAATTCAATCCCAATCGGTCAGGCCAGCCGACTGATGACATCATCATTGATGCATTTGTGCATTCTTGCCAACTTATCTGAGTCTATCATGTACTCGCATGCACATTCTGTGCATTTTTGAGAAATGCATTTCTAATGAGACCACAAAAGTGCGGTTTAATAGTCTGGTCCTTATGCGCAAAAAGAGTCACATATACAACAAGTTAAACTGCATTATACCGTCATTTATTACGCATTTATTTACCTATATGAATAAGTCAGCACACAGCAAAAACAAACATTTCTTCATACAAAAGATCAGCTTGTGCATCTTGCAAATGTCTTCGAAACTGAACAGGGAAATGGCGTTTGTCCCAGAAGTTATACTACGCAAGGATAGTACAAACAGCAAACATTTATATATGACTGCGCAGGCTGATCTGAGCCTTCACATGTCGCACAGGTTTCAGTCATGTTTTCAAAAAGTTACATGCAACAAACGCGTGATCAAACTATCATTGACGTTTTGTTATTGAAAAACGCGGGAAAATTTCTGACTGCCTCAACTGCACGTGCAAAAATGACGGCGGGAAATTCATCGCCGCGAGAAATTCACCACAAGGCAAAAAACTATGATACACATGTGCGACCAGCGAAGACTCAGATCATCATGCACATATGTGAAGGCTTATCAGTCTGTCCTGATTACAGCTGAATGGATTTCCTAAGCAAAAATACTTGCATAATTACACAACAGCACAGGTATATTTTCAAAGTATATTCAAGAAAAATACAAAAAAAATCGAAACTATCGATAGTTGAGTGAACTATCGGCGATAGCTATCGATAGTCCAAAGTACTATCGATGCATTGCTATCGAGGCAGTCCCTATCGCGATGCATCGAACTATCGATGCATCGTTACACCCCTAGTCCTAGCCCTATTAAAGAACCCTACCGTAATTATATAATTACTGTGTAGGCTTTCATCCTGCAAAACCTGGAGTGTATGTAATGTATACCTGTGAGTAATGGTCAAATGTGACCTATCGCAGTATCAGTAGAAAGAGAATGCGTAACAGTCCACTAAATATGAAAATCTCCAGTTTTGAAAAGACAAACACTGAGACAAGTATGTATCAGAATCAGAATGTACCTTTACCACAACTAAAACAATATTTTTGGTACCAATAAAAATGAAAATAAATATAATACAATCAGGTGCCCGAGTTGGTCAGGGGCCCGGTTGAATTAGGCCTACTTACAGACTTAGGGGCCGAGATGTCACGGAATCCATTGGATCCGTCTATATGGAGTCATAAGTATATAAGGGATATACCTTTTCAAAATCTTCAACAATTGTTTTACATATTCTGCATTTCTCCTTCAAATCCTTCTTTCCACAAGACACAGGGTATGAAAACAGCAAAGCTACATATAAACAAAAAGTAACTGAGTGAGTTTTAAGCTGCATATTAAACTGCATATGACAGAACTCTTATTTACAAGTTGTTTTCTGGTTGTGATTTATGACGACATTCTTTTCTGTAAGGACTAAACTATCTTTTTTGTGTTGGAGAAGATTCACCGATCAGCTTTTTGTGAATCGTCCGCTAGAGACTTATTTTCAACCAATTAAAGTTGGCCACGACAATGCAACGGGCCTAGTGTAGGGGAGGTAATTTCGGGTCGGGTATAAAAGCCAAGGCCGCGCCGGGCCGGGCCGAGCCGCCGAGCCTACCGAAAATTTTATTTTTAGTCTCTAGTTACAAGTTAGATATATATTTTGATGAATGTGGGATTAAATTATTATATATTAGATATGTTATAACTAGAAGTAGTTTTACGTATCTACATGGCTTATTTATCTTTTAATAGCTGTTTTCCGAAATCCAGGGGTATAAAAGCCAAGGCGGCGAAAAAGTATTGACAATTCCGAATTTCTTTCAAATTCATCAGTTAAATGACTTCTTTTCGGCCTTATGATATTTGAAATTGATTATACTTATTATGTGTTCGTGATAAAATAAAATATATTCACCAGAATCACCTTAATTGATCGAATTACTTATTTTATTTTTGTTTCTATTTTTAGAATTACCTTATTATAGGAAACGACCGAAAAGGAACGAAAGGGAAGGCACACAACGACCGAAATGATCCGAATCGAATGACGACCCATTCTGTTCAGTGACATCAGACTGTTATCCCAGTGAAAAAAATTTGTATATGCGACGTTGTTTAAATGGTCTCGGGTCGTTTCGCCCGTGAGTCGTTTCGCCCATGAGTCGTTTCGCCCGTGGGTCGTTTCGCCCTGAGTCGTTTCGCCCTGGGTCGTTTCGCCCGTCGGTCGTTTCGCCCTGATTAGGTGGGTCGTTTCGCCCTTATTTTTTCCAAGCCCTACTGATTGAGGTTATGTTTGGTTTTGGTATGTAAAGGGATTAATTGGGGGTATTGGGAGTTCCGGAAAACATGGTTTTGCCCTCGTTTGGTGCAGCTGGACGACCTTCTGACGGCTTCTACTTCAGGTTTGAGTGACTGCGCTACCACCTTTTTGAGAAAGATATTTGAGCTCACATAAGGTTAACAAGTCTTTGCAATAAAATGGGATTTATGGTTGTGAAAATGACTGTTTATATTTAAAAAATGTGACATATTTTTCTTTCTGCTCAAAACATAGATTTTGGATTAGAACCGTCTAATTGTCTATGTTCTAGAATCAGAAATAAGAGAAATAAAGTATATGCGAAAACCGATTTTTCACTGTATAAAGTTGGGTTTAGGGGGACGTTATTGTATAGACTTGCTAATATGATATTTTATTTACTTATCAGTTGTTCTTTCTGCACAAATAGTGATGTGATATAACTGGTTACATTACTACGTTAATTGTGTTGACGGGAACGTTAAACCTTAATTTCAACAAACAAAATATTTTCAAACAGTGGTGTCTGAATAAAACTTAACAAAAATGTCACTTAAAGAGTATTAATTAATATTACATATTAAGTGTCATGTGTAAGATGTTGGTATAATTTTTATACAGACTCTACTGTAGCTCAACCTTGGTAGGAATAGAAACATAATTTTTTATACTTTCTGATCATTTTTCCCATAATTTTATGCGTAACAAAACACATATTTTACATTATAAATATATAACAAAGCATAACATTAAACTATAGCATCACATTAACAAGTCCGTGGAATTAACACCCCCTACACCCCACCTTATATGACGAAAACTGTGGTTTATTGGGGTATACATTATTTTTGTTATTTCTGCTGCAAGACAAAGGTTTTGGGTACTCGTTAGAACCGCCTAAACATATGTTCGCAGTTAAGATAAGAAAAAATACCACAGCTTTTCATAAAAAAGTAAAAATAAAAGTAGTCATTTTAGAGATGTGAAAACATGCACTATGTCGCACGCCTGTGTTATCGTACTGGTCTGTTTAATAGTTTGCATTACGAAAACATGCATTTTCAAATACTGGAAAATTCTACCACCAAATAAAACAAATAAAAAATGTTCTGATCAAAGATTCTTATATTTTTCATATTTCTGCTCAGGTGCTCGTTAGAAACGATCCGTCCATCTACACAAGCATCACTTCATTCATTCATTAATTAATTAATTAATTCATTCATTCATTCATTCATTTCCGTTTGTCCAGCTACCAATACTTTCCATTCATTCATTCATTCATTCATTCATTCATTCATTCATTCATTCATTAACTTATCTATCTCCGTATATTAAAAATGCCTTCCGTTCATCCGTAAGTCCGTCCATCTACCTATGCACAACTCCATTCACCCATTTATTCATTTATTTATTCATCCATCTGTCCATTTACTCATCCATTCCGTTTGTCACTCCCTTAAAATGTAATTTCGGCGAAACGACCCACGGGCGAAACGACTCACGGGCGAAACGACTCACCAGGTAAGGGCGAAACGACCCACCCCCAAAATCAGGGCGAAACAACTCAGGGCGAAACGACCCGGCGAAACGACCCACGGGCGAAACGACCCGGAACCGTTTAAATGATTGTTCAAGGACGTCAGGGTTTTATTACGTTGATTCGACGTCGTTAACGGGAAATCAACAATCTTGTCCACCAAACTTTTTTTATATAAAACGTGTAAAAAGATGTTCCCAGCAGGCACTCCACGTTGAATCAACGTTGAAACAACGTAGATTCAACGTTGTGTGCCTGAAGGGTTCTGTTAACTGCCAGTAGGAGCTGTTTACTGACTGGTGACCAGGAGGACGTGGGTTCGATACCTGCTGAGGTCGGCAGCATTCTTTCGTGGAGATTGAACATGTAATATTTTCTACGGTCATTCTCTCTGTTTCACTGATTCAAGAAGGGCAGTTGTCAGCCTGTTCTGGAAAAGTGTGGATAGGTAAACTGATCGGCTCAAAATGACTTAAATAGTGTTGGCTTGGCCGTTAAAAATATAAATGAAGGTAATGCTCCAAATTCAAACAAAACAATAAAGAATTAAAAATCGTTTTATTTTTTATTCGAAAATTATACATGCATAATGATAAATATAATAAAGATCATTACTGCTAAGCAGTTTATGTCTATATAATTGAGAATCCATCAAACCCCAATTTTTATAGTATATACATTATTTACATTAAACATGATTTCAGACACATAGAATCTGGGTACTCGTTAGAACTGCCTTGTCGAGGTTGTTCTAACAAGTATACACAATCTATGAACTCATAGATTGTGGGTACTCATCAGAACTGCCTTGTCGAAGCGGTTCTTACGAGTATCCACAATCTATATTTACGACCCTTTCAATCACCAAGGCGATGGTATTGCCCAAAATCTATATATGCAATCTATGAACACATAGATTGTGGGTACTCATCAGAACTGCCTTGTCGAAGCGGTTCTAACGAGTATCCACAATCTATATTTACGACCCTTTCAATCACCAAGGCGGCGGTATTGCCCAAAATCGCCCCATTCCTTGTTTCTTATGTGCAAAGTTTTTTCACATTCAATTAATGCACTAATCACTTACTGACTGATGCATATTAACAAGCAATAATAATACAATAGGCAAGTATCAAAACATAATTAATATGTCTAAAACATGATTAAGAAATATGATGAGTTTCATAAAGCTCTATCTTTATTTCCTACCATTCAGATAGTATATTTAAATGCCCTTATCATTTATTTGACATTGCCGTCCGTTGCGGTTCATTACGACGTGGCCTACATAAAACCACCAAAAATACGGTTATTACAAATACTAAAAAGGAATTGACTGGAATTTTTACAATAAAAGGTTTTAAAAAATACTTTTTTGGGGTTGTCATGTACATGTTTTCACACATTCATGTCTATTTCATTCAAATTCGATCAAAACGTATGAAAAAAACGCCTTGGCTTTTATACCCCTAAAATTTGGCAAATTTGCTATAAAACAAAAATTAGGGCACCAAAAAGAACAAAATTTATGCTGAGTATCACATTTGATATAATTAACATTATCATATCAAAATTTACCACTAACATTTCATTTTCGGTTAAAATTCCGAAAACTAAAATCTTCGGATCGGCAATTTTTGGCTCGGCGGCTCGGCCCGGCCCGGCGCGGCCTTGGCTTTTATACCCGACCGTAATTTCGGGCACCTGCCAACTGTTAGTCTTATGTGCGTGTGCTATTGGATATGCAAACACGGAACACTACACTATTCATCCTACCAAACCATGTAATACCAAGGACATCCCGGGGAAGGTATAATTTAATAATAGGAACACCATCTGAAGTCCTTCCTCTGCCGGTCAGTCTGAAAACCCTAAAACACCACATGACACCCCAATGTGAAGTATTTTACCTAATATACATATCAGCTGACTCAGCAGCAGTCACATGATAGGTTTACTTGCCTCTCTGATAGCATCATTCGCGCTAGGCTTTTAACACTGTATGGTTGTGTATTTGTATGCTCTTAGTTGTAGTTATTAAACTTATAAACATAATTTGAGTCTGGACTTTGGTTATTATTTATTAATAACACAAAGATATTACATGGTGTCAGAAGATTAGTGGAAGAAGCGACGAGACGGAAGGACGTGTCCTTTGTTTTAGAAAATTTTAAAGTTTAATTTTATGGGGTTTCACATGTTTTAAAAAGTTTTAGCACCCTTATTTAGAAGCACGTGTATATAAGTTCCTTTTACTGCTGTAGTTTTAGCTAAAAAATTTTGTAAATAGCAAAAAAATCTTAGAAATTTGACTTTGTCATCGGGAGCGGAACTGGCAGCCATCTTGAATTCTTGAGAAAATCTGTTACGTTGTGGAACCTCGCTATATATGGTAACCATTGACACCCAAAAGGCATTCGATGTAGTAAGTCATGCAGTGTTAAAAAAGACTCTGTACGAGGAAGGTATAACTCCCGATCTCTGGAATATTGTCGACCAATTGTACAACAACATGTCATCAAAAGTCAAATGGCAGAATGAATGTAGTGACAGTTTCCCCATCTGTCAGGGGGTGAGGCAAGGGGGGATTTTATCCCCCCACCTCTACAAATTATATGTGAATCCTCTGCTGCAAGAGCTGAAATCAAATGCTCTAGGTGCTCACATCGGGTCGATTTACACTGGTACAGTCGCCGTGGCGGACGACTTCCTATTCATGTCAAACTGCCCGCATGAAATGCAGACTATCTTATCGCTGACAAGTTCTTATTCGGGAGAACGGAGATATAAAATCCATCCTACAAAGTCCATCCTGGTTAAGAGATTAACAACAAAAAAGAGTAAATTAACAGACATAGATCGTAAGTGGTATATTGGTGAATCAGAAATAAAAACAGACTCTCAAACTGAACATTTAGGAATAATACGTAGTGATAACAAGGAAAATCAGCTGAACATTGACAAGAAGTTAAGCCTTGCTAGAAGAACTTTATATTCATTAATGAAAACAGGACTTCATGGTTGTAATGGACTTAATCCAAAAGTGTCGTACAAGATCTATCAGGTTTATGTCGTTCCGAGGCTGTTGTATGGTCTAGAGGTTTTACCCCTTAATACTGGCCAGCTTCATCAACTACGAACTTTTCATCTGGAAATCTTGAAGAATATTCAGTCACTGCCATCTAGAACAGCAAACTGTGTTGCATACCTACTTATAGGGGCATTGCCGATTGATGCTGAACTGGAGAAAAGACAGCTGAACCTGTACCACTCTGTAGCAACAAGTGAAAATTCTACTCTGCAAGAACTCAGTAAACGTCAGTCAATAATTCAAAACAAGGAAAGCTTCTTTAAGAGAATATTCGACATTTTGGTAAAATACAACCTCCCCAGCCTCTCTGAAATTCAACAAATGACAAAAGATGAATGGAAGTCAACAGTTAAACAAGCTGTAAGAGAGCACTGGACTGAAAAACTTCAAGAGGAAGCTGGAGATAGGTCAACGTTAGAGAGATGCCATATCCCTGCTCTTCAAGTGGGTGGAACGCATATTATATGGGAGACAGTACAATCATGTCGGATGGACGTGATCAGGGCAGCGACAAAAGTACGAATGCTAACAGGGACCTATCTACTGCAGTCTCATAAGAAGAAATTCAACTTGGATGGTGTGTCATCATCCACGTGTCCGTTGTGCTGCTTAGAAGATGAGGACATTATGCATATGTTAACCCGATGTCCAGCCCTTAATAAAACCCGACAACAGTATCTTGGTGACATAAAACAGAGTCTTCAGCATTTCTTAGGGAGTGGTTCCTGGTCAACACGATTCACAAATCCAGTCAGAATCGTGCAACTTATTGTGGACTGTCAAAAGTTAGTTCCTGATGTTATTCCTGAAAATAAAAGACTTATCCATGATATTGAAACCAAAGCAAGATTGTTCTGTTTTAAACTACATTTGAAACGGTTACACCTGTTGAACAACGTAAAAGAAGACTTAAGGGGGAAGATGGTTGCCGGCCCCGCTGACCGTATGTCTAACGAAACCCTTTTATAGATCATCAGTGACACGTTCACGTGCGCCTTCAGACAGGCGGAGAATACAGACCTTTGGTGTCTTTTATGGATGGAGTAAGTTAATTGTATCAATTCCTGATCTTTGTTTTACTTCTACTAAGAAGAAGAAGAGAAGTAAACATGGATATATTAAATTCTGGAGCTCTTCCGTCCATGGACTGGGACAAACATGACTTGGAACAAAGCTGGAAAAGTTTCAAACAACATGTCCAGTTTATGTTCGATGGACCACTCAAAGCCAAGGAAGAGGAAGAAAAGTGTGCTTTTCTCATGCTTTGGGTTGGAGAAAAAGGAAGGAGCATATTTCAGACTTGGAATTTATCAGATGAGGATAAGAAAAGACTTAAGAGCTACTATGATGGGTTTGAAAGTTACGTTAAACCGACATCAAATACCATCTACAACAGATACAAGTTTCAAAGTCGGGTGCAGAATCATGATGAAACATTTGAGCAATTTGTTACGGAATTGCAACTGCTTGTCAAAGACTGTGAGTATGACAAACGGGATGATATGGTCAGAGACAGAATTGTGACAGGTGTCAAAAACTCAAAAATCAGAGCTAAACTGCTGAATGAGGGTTCAAAACTTACACTTGCGAAAACTCTGGACATTGCGCGGACACATGAATTATCTCATTCACAGTGTAGTGCAATGGAAGATAAAACCGTAAATGTTCTAAAAAAGAAACATTACACCAAATCAGAACATTACAGTAAATCGGACAAACAGAAAATAGAGGCTAGGCCTGAAAAACAAACTTGTGGTAAATGCGGATATGAACACGGAAAACTACAATGCCCAGCGTACGGAAAGCGGTGTACCAAATGCAAACGTTTCAATCACTTCCACAAAATGTGTAAAACAAAACTGTTAATTTCCTTAAAATCAAAGAAAAAACATATTCATGCTGTAGAAGATTCCAGTGACAGTAGTGACAATGAGCTTTATGCCGGAATGATAAATGACTTGCCATTAAATTCTGTGAATCCATTAAATGATGAGTGGTGTGTAAACTCAAAAATCAATGACAAATCAATAAACTTTCAGATCGATACTGGTGCAAGATGCAATGTCATGTCACAGGATACATTTTATTCCATCGGAATTAAAACACCATTGAAACAGACATCTACAAAACTGACATCATTCAGTGGACATAAATTAAAACCAGCTGGAGTAGTACAGTTGCCGTGCAAAATTCAAGGTAACGATTGTAATATTGATTTTTACATTGTTGACTCTTCTGTGCCATCTGTACTTGGTGGTGTCACATGCCGAGATATAGGACTGATTCAAAGACTATATAATATTCAAACCAATGAGTTGCCCAAGAAAAAAGACTTGCCAAAAGACATTGAGCATTCTTACAAGGATCTTTTTGAAGGTCTGGGTTGCATGCCAGATACATATTCAATAAAAATAGATCCATCAGTGAAACCTGTCATCCACCCACCCAGAAAAATTCCTATTTCAATGAAGGAAAAAGTGAAGTCTGAATTAAAACGTATGGAAGCAGAAGGTGTAATCAAGAAACAAACACAACCTACGGATTGGGTAAATAGTATGGTCGTTGTACCAAAAAGTAACGGAAAGGTTCGAATCTGTATCGACCCCCGTGATCTCAACAAAGCTGTGTTGAGAGAACATTATCCAATGAAAACCATCGAGGACATATTAACTGAAATACCGGAAGCCAAAGTATTTTCTAAGTTAGATGCAGTTTCAGGTTATTGGCAGCTTCGCCTCACAGTTGAGTCAGAGAAACTCTGTACGTTCAATACGTCCCTGGGACGCTATTCATTCACAAGATTGCCGTACGGGTTAAAATCTGCGGGAGAGGTATATCAGAGATCAGTCTCAAACATGGTTCAGGATATTGAAGGTTGCGAGGCAATCGTTGATGATATTTTGATATGTGGAAAAGACACTGAGGAGCACGACAGACGGCTCAAAAAGGTGCTTGATAGAATACGGGAATATAACATGAAACTAAATAGGGACAAATGCGAATTTCGTAGAAGTAGTATTTCCTATGTTGGTCATGTTCTGACAGGTCAGGGTATCAAACCTGATCCAGAGAAAGTACGAGCTGTAAAAGAAATGTCGCCGCCGACGGATGTAAAAGGACTACCAAACTTACATGGGTTTCGTGAACTATCTTGCTAAGTTTATTCCGAACATGTCGGAAATTACAGCGCCACTCAGACAATTGCTTGAAAATACAACACAATGGCACTGGGACTCTCCACAACAAAATGCATTTGATCTGCTGAAAGAGAAAATATCAAACGCGCCTGTGTTACGTTTCTATGACCCCAAAATGGAATTAACAATGAGCGTTGATGCAAGTTCAAAGGGACTAGGATGTGTTTTGCTCCAAGAAGGACAACCTATCGCGTATGCATCGCGTGCACTGACAAAATCTCAGCAAAATTACGCGCAAATAGAAAAAGAAACATTAGCCATAACTTTCGGATGTAGAAAGATGCATCAACATGTGTATGGGAGACCTGTAATAGTCGAGAGTGATCAGAAACCTTTACAGGCCATATTTTCAAAACCACTGTACCAAACTCCATTGAGACTTCAAAAACTATTACTTGACCTTCAGAAATACGACCTAAAAGTCATTTATAAACCAGCAAGCACATTATATTTGGCTGATCATCTTAGCAGAGCTTACCTGCATGAATCAAAGGAAGACTTGATTAGTGACTCAGAAATTAGTGTTAATTATCTGACATTCTTGCCTGTATCCAAAGACAATCAGTTGAAAATTCAACAGGCGACAAAACAAGACTCTGAAATGCAGACATTACGAGCAACCGTTCTTGAAGGTTGGCCCCAGAGAAAAGACGAATGTCCATCAGAACTCAAGCCATACTGGAATTTTCGCGATGAAATAACTTTCGTGGAAGAAATGTTATTCAAAGGCAAAAAACTTATAGTGCCAAAATCCCTAAGGAAAGAAATGTTGGATGTCATACATTCATCTCATTTGGGAATAAATAAATGCACATCGCGAGCCAGAGAATCATTATTTTGGATAGGTATGGTATCAGATATTGAACAGACAGTTCGAAACTGTACAGTATGCGCTCAAAATCAAAGTGCCAATATTAAAGAACCATTGATACCGGGAGAAGTTCCTGATCGACCATGGTCGCATGTCTCAGCAGATATCATGGAATTTAAAAATCGTCATTATCTTGTCATTGTTGACAGATATTCAAAATGGGTAGAGCTGAATTTGCTGGAAAATATGACCAGTAGATGCGTCATAAAACATTTGAAAAGTCAATTTTCCAGATATGGAATTATAGATCAGTTTTACAGTGACAATCAGAGTACGTTCGTAAGCTCTGAATTTCGTGACTTTGCGAAAGAATATGGATTTGATTGTGTAACGTCTAGCCCAACCTATGCACAGTCAAACGGGCTTGCTGAAAGGGCCGTAAGAACAGTGAAAAACTTACTGAAGAAAGCACAGGATCCATATTTAGCTATGCTAGCATACAGGAATTCTGTAATTGACACTGACATAATGCTGTCGCCGGCTGAGATAATGTTTGGCCGGAAATTGAAAACGACGTTACCTACGTCAGCGCCGCTCCTCGAACCAACAGGACAGCCCAAAAGTCTAAAGAAACGTTTCAGGAAACGTCAGCAAAGACAGAAACACTACTATGATAGAGGAAGCAAACCCTTGAAACCTCTAAAACCTGGCGAAAATGTTCTCATGCAAGGGAAAAATACATGGACACCAGCCACGGTTAAGGAAGAACATAATACGCCTCGTTCATATATTGTTGAAAATCAGTATGGACAACAATACAGGAGAAATCGTAGGCACCTAAGATCTACGTCTGCGAACTTTCCTACTGATCTGCAACCGGAAAATAGGTCAAACGTTGAAACAACGTCACCATCAACGTCAACTCGGGAATCTAATAATATCACAGATCCCAGCCCTCGAGCATCAACAAACAGCGACACAGCGACAACGACACAATCATCAACATCAACGTCGTCTGGCCCGTATATAACCAGATCGGGTCGCGCAGTCGTCATGCCAGCAAAATATAAGGATTGTGTCATGTAAATATGTGAGTAAAAGTGTTTGAATGAAAGTGCATTTCATTTCATTGCAGCATATTGTGCATTGATTCTCAAAGTGCAGCATTTTGGATAATAGTGTTATTCTCTCTGATTTTCAGTATTCTTAATTGGATTAATATTCACAATTCAGTTGGATTAATCAGTGTTTAAAAATTCATGAAAATGTGCAAAATTTATTCATTAAATACATCCATGATTATTTGGAATACTACGGTACTGAAGCTGCATTCCTGAATAATATTGGATTACAATACATTTATTTTTCAGACTAGGTCTTAATTGGCCACACACAACACAGACAAAATCCAGACACAGTGACTTGATATATTTCTAATTGTTTAGATAAGAACAGTTACACCTGTTAAAATGAATTACAAAACATAGACTTGTGATCTAATTGCTGCTGACAGAATTTATAGAAACTATATAGGCGTTCCCCTATAACATTTAATTGAATTAAAGTTGGACATGATTAATGGATTTGAATACTGTACTGCAGAGACCTCAACGTTGTATCTGCGTTTATTTAACATTATGTGCGCATATTAATGCATGCTGTTTTTATTAAAAATGGTTTGGTTTTAAAATGAAATAAAATTTTCATTTTTCTTTGAAAAGGGGGATGTGAAGTATTTTACCTAATATACATATCAGCTGACTCAGCAGCAGTCACATGATAGGTTTACTTGCCTCTCTGATAGCATCATTCGCGCTAGGCTTTTAACACTGTATGGTTGTGTATTTGTATGCTCTTAGTTGTAGTTATTAAACTTATAAACATAATTTGAGTCTGGACTTTGGTTATTATTTATTAATAACACAAAGATATTACACCCAAGACACCAAAATGTATTATTTATTTCTTTCCACAGGAGTGTTAGAAGGCTTTTCAATACCTAAAGGTGTTTAATATACCAAATGAAGACGCCTTTTACGTCCTAAACAGTTACACAATGCACCGTATATACTCTTGTAGCTATCAACGAAGGCAATTCGGCAATGTATTAAACACCCCCAAGACAATTATCTATGGCCTTTGTTGTTAATTGCCATACCATCTAAGACATTTATAGCATGAAAAGTTACAACCAGCACAATACTAAGAAATTATAGAGATAAATTGGTATTCCCTGTTCTATATTCTGGAGTTTGGGATTTATCAAAGAATTGTTCAAAAACAAAAAGTTCAAAACCAAAGCCCTGTATCTTGGGACACATTTTATCATTCCCTTTTTTGTTCGTAATAAGTAAAACAAAATAATGTCAAGTAACCAATCCATCCATTTGTTCCGATCTTAGGATAAAAGGTACCGAAATTATAACTAAACTAGAATTTGTTTTTCTACAAAAACACAGATGTCTCCCCCCTTTTTGACCTCTAAGTATGACCTTGACATTGGAGGTATTGAGCTGGGTCTTGTGTGCAACACATCATCTAATGAAGATGAACATTTCTGCAAAGTAACTTTAAAAATGTTCACAGAGAAATAAAAAAATGTTTGGCCGTACACAAAAAGCCCTTTTTTACCTTTTACCTCTAAGTATGGCCTTGACCTTTGAGGTACAACACATCATCTCATGATGGTTAACATTTCTGCCAAGTAATTTCATAATCCATCAAAGAATAAGGAATAAGGAAGTTATTGACTGTCCATTCTTTTACCTTTGACCTCTAGGTATGACCTTGACATTGTAGGTATGGACCTTGGTCTTGCACATGATTCATGGTCTAAAGACGGTGAAAATTTCTGCATGGTTACTTTATTAAGTCCATCCAGAAATAAAAAAAAGTTATTAACTGGACACACACAAAAAATATAACTCTGACCTCTTAGTATGAACTTGATCTTGGAGGCACCGACCTGGGTCTAGTGTGCACCACATCGTCTCATGATGGTTAACAATTCTGCCAAGCAATTTCACAATCTATCCAGGCATAAGAAAGTTATTGACTGAACACTAAAAAAGGCCCCTTTTTGATCTTTGACCTCTTAGTACGACCTTGACATTTGAGGTACCAACTTGGGACATGCACATCACATCGTCTCATGGTGGTTAACATTTCTGCCAAGAAATTTCAAAATCCATCTAAAAATAAGAAAGTTATTGACCAAACACGAAAAAAATGCCCCTTTTTAGCTCACCAGAGCCGAAGGCTCCGGGGGAGCTTATAGGATAGGCAGTTGTCCGGCGTTGTCGTCGTCGTCGTTGTCGTCGTCTGATGTCAACACTTTCAAACATCTTCTTCTCTGAAGCCACTGGACCGATTCAGCCCAAATTTTATCTGTAGCATCCTTCGGCTGGGGGATTGAAAGTTTGTGTTTTTTATGAAAATCGGCCCATTAGTTTGGTTGCTATGGCAACTTAGAGTTTCCATAGACTTATAATGGGGAAAATTGAAAAATGGCATTTACTGCCAAGTCATTGCAGATATTTGGACAAAACTTTTATAGAAATGTTTCTTGAGTAAAATTCTTTCAGCCATATGCTTTTATGCCAACCTGAGGGTCCCCCAGGTTGTGCCGGGGCCATGCCCCACCCCCTCCACTTCATAAAAGGCCATATATCTCAGAAACCATTCAGATCCCGACCCCTAAACCATATATATTCTTGTTCCTATTGATAAGACGCATTTAGTACCACCAACCTTGGGGTCCTCAGGGATGCGCCGAGGTCATGCCCCACCCCCTCCACTTAATAAAAGGCCCAATATCTCGGAAACCATTCAGATCCCCACCCCTAAACCATATATATTCTTGTTCCTTATGATAAGACCCATTCAGTGACATCAACCTGGGAGTCCCCTGGATGCGCCGGGGCCATGCCCCACCCCCTCCATTTCATAAAAGGCCCAATATCTCGTAAACCTTACAGATCCCCGCCCCTAAACCATATATATGCGTGCTTCTTATGATAAGACACATTCATTGACACCAACCTGGGGGTCCTCAGAGATGCGCTGGGGCCTTGCCCCACCCCTCCACTTCACAAAAGGCCATATATCTCAGAAACTGTTCAGATCCCCACCCCTAAACCATATATATTCTTGTTCCTATTGATAAGACGCATTCAGTAACACCAACCTGGGGGTCGTCAGGGATGCGCACAGGTCAGGCCCCACCCCCTCAACTTTATAAAAGGCCCAATATCTTGGAAACCATTCAGATTCCCACCCCTAAACCATATATATTCTTGTTCCTTTTGATAAGACCCATTGTGACATCAACCTGGGAGTCCCCTGGATGCACCGGGGCCATGCCCCACCCCCTCCATTTGATAAAAGGCCCAATATCTCGGAAACCTTACAGATCCCCGCCCATAAACCATATATATGCTTGCTTCTTATGAAAAGACACATTCATTGACACCAACCTGGGGGTCCTCAGAGATGCGCTGGGGCCTTGCCCCACACCTCCACTTCAAAAAAGGCCATATATTTCAGAAACTGTTCAGATCCCCACCCCTAAACCATATTTATTCTTGTTCATTATGATAAGACGCATTCAGTAACACCAACCTGGGGGTTCCCAGGGATATGCTGGGGCCATGCCCCACCCCCTCCATTTCATAATATCACAATATCTCGGAAACCCTACAGATGGCCACCCCTTAACCATATATAGTCTTGTTCCTTATGATAAGACACATTCATTGACACCAACCTGGGAGTCTCCCAGGGCCTTGCCCCACCCCTCCACTTCACATAAGGCCTTATATCTCAGAGAATGTTCTTAGCCCCACCCTAAACCATATATATTCATCTTTCTTGTGATAAGACGCATTCAGTGACACCAGCTTGGGAGTCCCCGGGGCACGCCCAGGCCATGCCACACCGCTTTACTTCATTAAAAGCCATATATATCAGAAATAGTTCAGATCCCCACCCCTAAACCATATACTTGTTCCTTATGATAAGACTCGTTCAATCACACCAACCTGGAGGTCTCTTTGTGCTGAGGCAATGTGCCCCGCCCTTCCATTTCATAAAAGGCTTTATATTTCAGAAACCATTCAAATCCCCACCCCATAATCATATATGTTCTTGTTTCTTATTATTAGCACACCTACTGTAGCGGGGTCCGCAGGGGCCATTCCTATTTCATAAAAGGGCCTCAAATCTCTGAAACCGGTCAGATTCCCAGCACTGAACCATATATATACTTGGTCCTTATGATAAGACACATTTAGGGACAACAGTTTGGGCTTTCCTGGGATCAACAGGGCATGCCCCAACCCCTCAACTGTTAAAGAGGCCTTACAGATCCCCACTGCTAAACCATATATATTTTTGTTTCTTATGATAAGACGCATTTAGTGATACCAACCAGGGCTCCATTGGGTCCATGCCCCACCCCCTCTACTTCATAAAAGGCCTAACTTTTCAGATGCTGAGTCCACATGGGTGCTCATTTGGACATGGGGGTTCATTTGGTGGATTAAAATGATATCATGTTAAAATACATGGCTGCCATTGGGCAGGATGGGCAGTGCCCACCTGAGCTCTGGTGAGCATAGTGGCCCATGGGCCTCTTGTTTACCTTTGACCTCTATGTATGACCTCGACATTTGAGGTACCAAACTGAGTCATGCATGCAACACATCGTCTCATGATAGTTAACATTTTTGCCTTGTAACTTCAAATTCTATCTAAAAATAAGCAAGTAATTGACAAAACCCCCCAAAATGCCCTTTTTTACATTTGACCTCTAAGTATGACCTTGACCTTTGAGGTACCAACCTGGGTCATGCAGGCAACACATTGTCTTATATTGGTTAACATTTCTGTCCAGTGATTTCAAAATCCATCTCAAAATAAGAAAGTTATTGACCAAACACGAAAAAAGGCCCCTTTTTTGACCTTTGACCTCTAAGTATGACCTTGACCTTTTGAGGTACCGACCTGCCTCATGCGCACCACACATCCTCTTATGGTTGTTAATATTTCTGCCAAGTAATATTAAAATCAATCTCAAAATAAGAAAGTTATTGACCAACCACGAAAAAGGCCCCTTTTTTGACCTTTAACCTCTAAGTATGACCTTGACCGTTGAGGTACCGACCTGCCTCATGCGCACCACACATCGTCTTATGGTTGTTAATATTTCTGTCAAGTAATTTTAAAATCCATCTCAAAATAAGAAAGTTATTGACCAAACACGATAAAAGGCCCCTTTTTTGACTTTGACCTCTAAGTATGACCTTGACCTTTGAGGTACTGACCTGTCTCTTGCGCACCACACATCGTCTCATGGTTGTTAATATTTCTGCCAAGCAATTATAAAATCCATCTGAAAATAAGAAAGTTATTGACCGGACACGATTTTCCCATACATATATACATACCGACAAACTTCCAAGGGAGGTAATTCAAAATGTATAAATGCGAGAGTTATTGTTCTTGCGCACTGCCCGTCGTCTAATGCTGATTAATATTTATATGAAGTTTCGTGAAGATAGCTTGAACGGTTTTCAAGTTATAGAGCGGACACGAATGTGTGACAGACGGACAGACGGACAGACAGACGCCTGGGGAAAAAACAATATGTCTCTCCGACAAATTTTTTTCGGGGGAGACATAATTATCTCATATATGCCCGTCAATTACTGTGACAAAATCAGTTATTTGAAAACCTTTGGTTCCATTCTCGATCAGACTTTCGGATGAGTCTTTAAACCGAGGTCCCGTCTACGTATGACCTGAGCTGGTGGTGGGACGTAAAACTCACTCACTCCATTCTCGATTATTTCCAGATTCTGATTACTTACAGTTGCAGATAATTTTCTGCAGTTGAAGCTATAGAAACCGATTGTTAATCAGATCGAGTTATCGATATTCGCTTTATTGTTTTCACAATAACTGCTTTTTTTAATTGATTACTAGCCAAATAAATGTTGTAAAAGCTGTTTATTTAATTAATTTACTGAGTATTTACCTAAACATACATATTTCTTTCGATTTGTAACACTTCGACCCGTATTTGATGCCTGATCAACTTGTTATTGTTCATAATGTTATAGAAATAGACTCGGGGGTGATAAATGGGCAAAGCCCAAAATCTGATTGGCTGGCAGGTGTATTACGTCATCAGTAGTATATAAGCCACTGCATAGTGCAGAGTGGACAGATTGAAGAAGCAGGTCGAAGAGAGAACAGAAAGGTTATGCTACTGTACCATGCCCTGTTGGGATCGGAAGGTAGCTTAAATTACCTCTGAGACGAGAATATTATCAGTAAGTTAGTTATGATTAGTACCCTGGGTAAAAGGTTAAATTACCACGCTCTGTTGAGATCGGAAAACACCGTGCTACTCAGAACTAGTTCAACTTGACTTACTGGATATAACTGGTACATGGCCTGCAAGAGCCCTGGCGTGATTATGGTGAAGTAAAAGTAAGTTGGTTAGAACTAGCACCCCGGGTAAAAGGTTTACTTTCCACGCTATATTGAGATCGGAAAGCACCGTGCGACTCGGGCCTAGTTTAGCTTGACTTACTGGATATATCAGGAAGGTGGCTTGCAAAGTATGTATAAGAAGTGAATCAGATTAGCAAAGTAGAAGTAAAACAAAGATCAGGAATCGATACAATTGACTTACTCCACCCCTCAAAGACACCAAAGTGAAAGAAACACAAACATTAAGCGACCAGACCATAATGAAAACCTAAACAAAGGAAGGCCATAAGGACAGTCACTTTCCCACAAAATGGCCATATGGCCATCCAAAATAAAAAGACACAAGTGATACACACAGTAAGTAACCAACAACAACATTAATAAAACGTTAAAGCCACAGAAGAACCGCCTTACAAAGCACGGTTTATTGCAAATTCTAGCTCTTGCACTACCACTGAACTTTCTAAATTATTAACTTCCTGTCTTACTGCTATTAAAACGCATTTAATTAAATATTGTGATAAAGTCTTTGAAAGATCAGGAAGAAATCTGTTTTGGTCTATAAAAAATTCGAATGATGTTTTAAATTAATTGAAATCCAGACTTTTTCGTGCTTCTAGTCGGTCTACTTACGATTTTTCCACTCTTTACACTACACTTCCTCATAATCTTATAAAAGAAAAGCTTAATGATTTAATTGAATGGGCTTTTCACAGAGAAGATTCTCTCTATCTTGCATGTAATGTCAGAAATGCATTTTTCACTTCTAAAGAGCATAAGAATTACACACTTTGGTCATGTCAGAAAGTGTGTGATGCTCTCACCTTTCTACTTGACACAATATTTATATTAGATTCGGTACTAAGTTATTTAGACAAATTGTGGGTATTCCGATGGGTACTAATTGCGCACCTCTTGTGGCTGATTTGTTCTTGTATTGTTATGAAAGCGACTTCATTTTGTCGCTTTCCATTGATAACCAGTCTGAAATTATTGAAGCTTTTAGCTCCACTTCTAGATATTTAGATGATTTATTAAATATTGATAATACCTATTTTGATGGTTTGATCAGTCAGATTTACCCCCTAGAACTTCAGTTAAATAAAGCAAATTCTTCTGATACCGAGGCCCCGTTTTTGGATTTACATCTATCTATTGTAGATGGATTTGTTTCGTGCAAAATTTATGATAAACGCGATGACTTTGATTTTGAGATTGTACATTTTCCTTTTTTGGATGGTGCTGTTCCTCGTGCGCCATCCTATGGCGTTTATATTTCGCAATTAATTCGATTTGCTAGAGTGTGTAGTCATGTAACTGACTTCAACCACTCGTAATAAATTATTAACGGCTAAACTCCTTAATCAGGGTTATCGGTACCATAAACTACGCAAAGCCTTTTCAAAATTTTATAGATGCCATTCTGATTTAATTTCAAAATTCAATATTGGACTTAAATCTCTTCTGCAACAAGGTCTATCGGAACCCGAATTTTATGGTGACTAGGTTTATAAATTCAGAAAATATATAACCGCAATGACTTCAGCACCCAATTTCGTAAAATCATCCTTCGATATAAAAAGATTGGGTACAACATGGATGTTATACGACATACTGCATGCATGGGAGTTAACCCAATCACGGTTGGCAACTTTGCTTCCCTCTTTAATTGCACGCCGGTGGGTCAGGCCTCAGATTCTATGACGGTTCCAACGTAAAGGCTTATTGAGAATTAGAGAGATCTAATTCAAGGTAATGTTGGTTGGTGCCTGATGCTTTGTCTCTGGTCGGGCCCATCGGAGTCTAACTGTTGCTTTTCTTTTGCTCCAGCATTTCAGTGGTTTCTTGCTGTCGAGTCCTCACCGTTGTCTCACCTCTGTGGTTCTTTGATTTTTTGTGTTCACGGAGATGTTGCACTGATGAGTTAGGAGGCCTTCATGCGGACTGAAATTATTTGTCTAAATCACGACGGAAGTAAGGGCGAGGATTGTGGCCACGTAAAATCTTTTTATTTTGGATGGTCATTTGGCCATTTTGTTGGAAAGTAACTGTCCTTATGGCCTTCCTTTGTTTAGGTTTCCATTATGGTCTGGTCGCTTAATGGTTGTGTTTCTTTCCCTTTGGTGTCTTTGATGGGTGGAGTAAGTTAATTGTATCGATTCCTGATCTTTGTTTTACTTCTACTTGGCATTTCTGTAGCCAAGCAAGTGCCAACAAAATGGAAAAGATACAATAGAGGGCATCATAGTGTAGATTATATTTTCTTGTCCTTTGGGATCATTGATTCCATGGTGGAAATTGAAAATATCTGAGGGTCACTGATGAGGCCTAATTGGCCGAAACTAGCTAGTCTGGCCCAGAAAACATGTACACTCCATATTTTTCACTTCTGTGGTGTATTCCTTGCTTCCAAAGGATAACCCTTTTATAGAACATATTTAAGATTTATTAACGATGATTTCTTCTCTCCTTTTGAAATACTTTTTAGGAACAACAACACCACACCTTTACAAATAAGTACATGTAGATTGAAATTAATGGCTAATGAGGTGTTTAAAATTTTAAACAAATAAAAATCAAAATTGAGTTCCTTTAAGAGCAATGAAAACATTCATAAGAAAGAAGATGGGCCATACTACGTAGTTTCGGCTAATAAAGCCTCATCAGTGACCCTGTAATGATCCGGCAACGACAGCCAGAGGAAACGTACTGCAATTTTGCGAATTTCGAATAGGCAGTCGATTCAAAGACTGATATAAATCAAAATGGGGTCCAAATAATTAAAAACCTGTCTAGAATGAGTCTAAACCAATAATGTATTTCTGATTTCTCAGAATATTCACGATGATCTCAAAGGACTAAAAGTAAAATATAAACTGCACTATGGTTGATGTACGGGGAGACGTTTTACGGCCGCCACACGGCACAACACCAGCTGCAGTGAAGGCAAATAAAAATCAAAATTGAGTTCCTTTAAGAGCAATGAAAACATTCATAAGAAAGAAGATGGGCCATACTACGTAGTTTCGGCTAATAAAGCCTCATCAGTGACCCTGTAATGATCCGGCAACGACAGCCAGAGGAAACGTACTGCAATTTTGCGAATTTCGAATAGGCAGTCGATTCAAAGACTGATATAAATCAAAATGGGGTCCAAATAATTAAAAACCTGTCTAGAATGAGTCTAAACCAATAATGTATTTCTGATTTCTCAGAATATTCACGATGATCTCAAAGGACTAAAAGTAAAATATAAACTGCACTATGGTTGATGTACGGGGAGACGTTTTACGGCCGCCACACGGCACAACACCAGCTGCAGTGAAGGCAAATAAAAATCAAAATTGAGTTCCTTTAAGAGCAATGAAAACATTCATAAGAAAGAAGATGGGCCATACTACGTAGTTTCGGCTAATAAAGCCTCATCAGTGACCCTGTAATGATCCGGCAACGACAGCCAGAGGAAACGTACTGCAATTTTGCGAATTTCGAATAGGCAGTCGATTCAAAGACTGATATAAATCAAAATGGGGTCCAAATAATTAAAAACCTGTCTAGAATGAGTCTAAACCAATAATGTATTTCTGATTTCTCAGAACGTCGGGCACCTACATGTACCTTCAGGCGTTCTGGTGTAGATGCGTCCGTACATATGAAAGGAACTGGGCGGGCGGGATGGTTTGTTTGGGGATGAAACCTAATGTGTCAGATATATTGAACAGTGAACAGGGACGATGTTTGGCATAATAAATGTTACGTTTCTGCGTAAATCAAGCTTCTTCTCTGCAGCTTTGTCGGGAGGGATGGAAGTGTCGGGTTCCATTATGGTCTGGTCGCTTAATGTTTGTATTTCTTTCCCTTTGGTGTCTTTTATGGGTGGAGTAAAGTAGAAGTAAAACAAAGATCAGGAATTGATACAATTAACTTACTCCACCCATAAAAGACACCAAAGGGAAAGAAATACAAACATTAAGCGACCAGACCATAATGGAAACCTAAACAAAAGAAGGCCATAAGGACAGTTACTTTCCCACAAAATGGCCATATGGCCATCCAAAATTAAAAGACACAAGTGATACACACACTAAGTAACAAACAACAACATAAATAAATCGCCACAGAAGATCCGCCTTGGAACGGTCAGTGGAAGATTTCCACTGGGGGGGCTTAAATCGATTTTACGTGGCCACAATCCTCGCCCTTACTTCCGTCGCGATTTAGACAAATAATTTGTTCAGTCCGCATGAAGGCCTCCTAACTCATCAGTGCAACATCTCCGTGAACACAAAAATCAAAGAACCACAGAGGTGAGACAACGGTGAGGACTCGACAGCAAGAAACCACTGAAATGCTGGAGCAAAAGAAAACCAACAGTTAGACTCCGATGGGCCCAACCAGAGACAGAGCATCAGGCACCAACCAACATTACCTTGAATTAGATCTCTCTAATTCTCAATAAGCCTTTACGTTGGAGCCGTCATAGAATCTGAGGCCTGACCCACCGGCGTGCAATTAAAGAGGGAAGCAAAGTTGCCAACCGTGATTGGGTTAACTACCATGCATGCAGTCTGTCGTATAATATCCATGTTGTACCCAATCTTTTTATATCGAAGAATGATTTTACGAAATTGGGTGCTGAAGTCATTGCGGTTATATATTTTTCTGAATTTATATACTAAGTCACCATAAAATTCGGGTTCCGATAGACCTTGTTGCAGAAGAGATTTAAGTCCAATATTGAATTTTGAAATTAAATCAGAATGGCGTCTATAAAATTTTGAAAAGGCTTTGCGTAGTTTATGGTACCGATAACCCTGATTAAGGAGTTTAGCCGTTAATAATTTATTACGAGTGTTGAAGTCAGTTACATGACTACACACTCTAGCAAATCGAATTAATTGCGAAATATAAACGCCATAGGATGGCGCACGAGGAACATCACCATCCAAAAAAGGAAAATTTATAATCTCAAAATCAAAGTCATCGCGTTTATCATAAATTTTGCACGAAACAAATCCATCTACAATAGATAGATGTAAATCCAAAAACGGGGCCTCAGTATCAGAAGAATTTGCTTTATTTAACTGAAGTTCTAGGGGGTAAATCTGACTGATCAAACCATCAAAATAGGTATTATCAATATTTAATAAATCATCTAAATATCTAGAAGTGGAGCTAAAAGCTTCAATAATTTCAGATTGGTTATCAATGGAAAGCGACAAAATGAAGTCTCTTTCATAACAATACAAGAACAGATCAGCCACAAGAGGTGCGCAATTAGTACCCATCGGAATACCCACAATTTGTCTAAATAACTTAGTACCGAATCTAATATAGATATTGTCAAGTAGAAAGGTGAGGGCATCACACACTTTCTGACATGACCAAAGTGTATAATTCTTATGCTCTTTAGAAGTGAAAAATGCATTTCTGACATTACATGCAAGATAGAGAGAATCTTCTCTGTGAAAAGCCCATTCAATTAAATCATTAAGCTTTTCTTTTATAAGATTATGAGGAAGTGTAGTGTAAAGAGTGGAAAAATCGTAAGTAGACAGACTAGAAGCACGAAAATGTCTGGATTTCAATTTGTTTAAAACCTCATTCGAATTTTTTATAGACCAAAACAGATTTCTTCCTGATCTTTCAAAGACTTTATCACAATATTTAATAACATGCGTTTTAATAGCAGAAAGACAGGAAGTTAATAATTTAGAAAGTTCAGTGGTAGTGCAAGAGCTAGAATTTGCAATAAACCGTGCTTTGTAAGGTCTTTTATGAAGTTTTGGTAACCAGTATAGCGTAGGAAGCTTGTCTTGGCCTTCGTTAACACACACAGCAAACTTGGTGGCTGAAAGACAAACATGTTTATCTACTATAGCTCTCTCTTCAGCTAAAGGCTGAAGTTCATAGGCCTTAAGTTAATTGTATCAATTCCTGATCGGTTTTCTTTTGCTCCAGCATTTCAGTGGTTTCTTGCTGTCGAGTCCTCACCGTTGTCTCACCTCTGTGGTTCTTTGGTTTTTGTGTTCACGGAGATGTTGCACTGATGAGTTAGGAGGCCTTCATGCGGACTGAACAAATTATTTGTCTAAATCGCGACGGAAGTAAGGGCGAGGATTGTGGCCACGTAAAATCGATTTAAGCCCCCCAGTGGAAATCTTCCACTGACCGTTCCAAGGCGGCTCTTCTGTGGCGATTTATTTATGTTGTTGTTTGTTACTTACTGTGTGTATCACTTGTGTCTTTTGGTTTTGGATGGCCATATGGCCATTTTGTGGGAAAGTAACTGTCCTTATGGCCTTCCTTTGTTTAGGTTTCCAATATGGTCTGGTCGCTTAATGTTTGTATTTCTTTCCCTTTGGTGTCTTTTATGGGTGGAGTAAGTTAATTGTATCAATTCCTGATCTTTGTTTTACTTCTACTTTGTTTTACTTCTACTTTTCAACATCGGAGTCTAGCTGTTGGTTTTCTTTTGCTCCAGCATTTCAGTGGTTTCTTGCTGTCGAGTCCTCACCGTTGTCTCGCCTCTGTGGTTCTTTGATTATTTGTGTTCACGGAGATGTTGCGCTGGTGAGTTAGGAGGCCTTAATGCGGACTGAACAAATTATTGTCTAAATCGCGACGGAAGTAAGGGCGAGGATTGTGGCCACGTAAAATCGATTTAAGCCCCCCAGTGGAAATCTTTCCACTGACCTTCCAAGGCGGTTCTTCTGTGGCGGTTTATTTAAGTTGTTGTTTGTTATTTACTGTGTGTATCACTTGTGTCTTTTTATTTTGGATGGCCATATGGCCATTTTGTGGGAAAGTAACTGTCCTTATGGCCTTCCTTTGTTTATGATTCCATTATGGTCTGGTCGCTTAATGTTTGTGTTTCTTTCCCTTTGGTGTCTTTGATGGGTGGAGTAAGTTAATTGTATCGATTCCTGATCTTTGTTTTTCTTCTACTTTGCATCCTCTTACATCCAAGACTTAGTCATTGAGAAAGTCTCTACATACAACTTGAGGAATCAAAAACAGGTTGATGTTCCTCAAGTTACACAGTTGACCATCGTACAGTATCTGAAATCGGAAGCTGCTGATACTGTACGCCCAAAAATCGTTAGCTGCTTTACACGATATTTATGAAAAACGCTAAAAATCAATAAAATTCGGTATTGACACCCGGAAAGGACACATGCTTGGGAAGGTAAGAGTCATCCCTTTTCAAATTTGCTTCGATTTGGAATAATTATGTACCCTGTTTTGTACAGTGATATGATTTTGGTGCTGCATCAGTGATTTTTTTCATTCTCGCTCGCAGCAACCATTATTTTTTCACATTTTGTCTGTCTTATGGCCAGTTTACACTCATTCTAAATAAGCGTAGACATAAAACAATCATTTATCAGCACATCTCAGTACCCATTTGCTAGTTCTGTCTGCCTCCCTTCAAAAAAAGTACTGCTTTATCCAGGGCCTATCATTCTAGCGACTGTACGATTAGCTGCATCTGTACGCAATCATTAGCTGCACAAGTCGAAAAAAAATCTGTACGCTTAGCTGCAGCATTTAAAAAGTGAACGTGTGAAGGGTACTGACTTCATGCTATATAAACGTTGTGGTCCATCGCTATGCCCGAGACATTTGGACCATCATCAAAGGAAATTGGTATAAAAAGAGGTTCTGATAGATGCAACGTTTCTGTGATGATTAAAATAGTTCTAAAATCACCTGTCTATTTTAACAGCTGTATAGGCAACATGAACACACGCCTATATAATTCTGTTCCCTTTGGATCCCACTTTTATATAGTAAAAAGGGGTTTACTTTGGGTGGGGGGTCAAAAATTATTTTCATAATTTCTTCACTAAAATATACGGTACTTCCCCGTTAACACATCTGGGACTGACAAGGATTGACAATGATGGACAAGGGCACTTAAAATGTTAGAATATAGCATGTTTTAGTGTTTTTACGCAACTATCTCGAAAGATATTTTCACTGAGTGAGATATAAGCAACATACGCCAATACTGCACGTGCGCACGTGCGGAACAATGACTCAAGAGATAAAAGGACACGACGAGCTGGTTGTGATGTTTTGAGCAGTAGTTCAATGTTAACATTATAAACATCATTTATTTTCTTCATCCGCATTTGGGTACGCATGGATGTTATTACATCAGCTGGTTGGCGCTTGAAGAAATATATATGGCTGCATTATTCTTCTTTGCAGAACTGAGACTACTGGTAAACTGCTAAGAGGTTCTACGCCTGCCCAGGAAAGTGGTGCGAAGTGAGGCGGTTCTAAAGAGAACCAACCGTCTGTGTTATTTTACTCTCAAATTTACATTGTGGGTGCATTTTAAAACAGCTTCATCAAGATGGTTCTAATGAGTACCCACACACTAACAGGGGTCTGACATAGATTGCAGGTGCTCTTTAGAATAGCCTCCTTGAGTATTTTTGAACAGAAATAAGCCCGAAAATGAATGCCTAGTAAACCCTAATTTTCCGGATATAATGTGGGATCTAGAGGGATGCTCATTCCACGGACTTATTATCCAGATGGAAGTATTTCATCCCATTAAGAATACTGTTCTTAAGTTGAAGAATTTATTGCCGTTGGGAGCAAATTCTTGCCTGGAAAATGCCACAAACGACCAATCGTTGTTGAGAATTTGTAAATGATTCTTAAAGTAATTTGCCAAGGTGTGCGCATCTTTTCTTTCATTTTTGGCCCCAGGTTAATAATTTGAACAATCTTGGTAGATGTCCACTAGAGGAAGCTTCAACCCAAAAATACATGTATCGAAGACTTGGGCCATCTGGTTTCAACCAGGAGGATTTTTAAAGAGAGAAGACCACCCAAAGATAATTTATGCCAAGTTTGGTCAGAATCTGTTCAATGGTTTAAGAGATGTCTTTTAAAGACATTGTGAACGGGCGGACAGAAGTTTGGACGACGACGGCCGGTGGGTGATCATAATAGCTCCCCAGAAGCCTTCGGCTTCTAAAAGGAGTGACCAACATAATTGTTTCATATTTGCGGTCATGGGGCATCTTAGTTGAGAAACAAGGGCCCCGTTACTTTGCATTTATTTTATTTCGATTCAGATGAAAGCTTCAAGCTTATTAAATTGCTGTCGAACACTCGTTCCGGGTATTTTCACGCGCGCACGAGAGAGGGGTTTGTTTGTTTGATTTGAGGTTTAACGTCCCCGTCAACACTGTAAAGGTCATTTTGGAGACGTTGCTTCCAATTCTGTGGGACTTTTACCCGACATCGAGATGAAATGACATCTCAATCCCTGTCGCCCAATGAAACCAATAGGGTTTATTAGCATGGACGGTCCGCCTCGCACCGCGGTTCCTGGACATGCAGGCTTAGATTCTCCAAGCGGTTTACCAGTACTAGTGTGCGGGCCGGATTAGCTCTGCGTGGAAGCATCATGCAACCCATATACTTCTTCAAGCCCCTATGGGCGGGTCACACGAGAGAGAGGTAGTGGCTTTGTTTCCAAATAGCACAATTCTATGGGGCGCCGTTTTACTATTTAATCCGTATTTATAGATATCCATAAATCGGATTATGGATATCCATAATTCGATTTATGGATATCCATTTATCAGCCGAATAATGGATATCCATAATTCGAATTATGGATATCCATAAATCACCTCCAATGCTTTTGGTTTAATGATTTCTCCCTAAGACACGTGATTGTTTAATGTACAAATCTTCAAGGTCTTCATCATCGCTGGAAGATGATGGCCAGTCAAAGGGACCTCTATGCCGTGCAGCCTTTTCAGCCCGAAAGGCTTCCAAAGCTACGGACGCCATACGCTGAACGCCCGCCACGTATGCAGTTAAATATCGGAACCAGCAGTAAGATCTGGAAATTCCGGCCAACGCATCCTGTCCCTCGGAATCACCTCTATGTCTATGAGGACTCCGCACCTAAGGACACTGAAAGTCGGACGTAAGATTATAATGATCTAAACAGGCAATCCGTGCATGCTTTCTGGAGAAAAGATGCACATGGTCGTTATACAGTAAAATTCATATATTAAGACCACTTTTGAACAGTTCTAAAGGTGGTCCCTGACCAGGAGGACATTGTGTGCAGAATTCACGAAGAAAGAATAACTGCACCTTTCTAAATAAGCTTTTTAAAGCAGAATAAGTCTTAAATGTAGATGGTCTTAATAGAAGAATTTCACTGTATATAGTATTAGCATATATCCATATAATACTCTCCCCCACTCTTTGGGGCTTGAAGAATTAGATGGGCTGCACGATGCTTCCACGCAGAGCTGAAACCAACCTGCACACGAGTAAACCGCTTACAGGATCTAAGCCTGCCCATAGCGGTGCGAGTCGGCCCGTCCATGCTAATAAACCCTATTGGTTTCATTGAGCGGCAGGGCTTGAGATGTCATTGCATCTCAAGGTCGGGCAAAAGCCCCACAAAATTGGAAGCAATGTCTCCAAAATGACCTTTACAGTGTTGACGGGGACGTTAAACCTCAAATCAAACAAACAAACGAATATAATACTCTACTTGAGATGTATGGAGTACCAGGCAAATTCAGATATACCTCCTGGCCCCCGCCTATTGGGGCTTGGAGAAATAGATTTGGCTGCATGAGCTGAGAGTACTGGTAAACCGTTTAGAAGGTCTAAGTCTGTCCGAACAAAGTCGTGCGAGTCAATGGGCGACAGGGATTGAGATGTGTGTTTGTTTGTTTGTATTTGAGTTTAACGGCCCAATCAACGCTTATTTAATTCAATTTTGGGCCGGTCAGTTTAACTATCCACACTTTTTCTGGGCAGGCTTATACGTAAGCAGTTAACCAGTACAGTGCACATTCTTTCGCCAGAAACTGACAACTACCCTTCTTGAATTATCGAAAGGGAGAGAATGACCGTAGTAAATATTTCATGATCAATCTCCACGAAAGAAAGTTGCCGAACCCGGCAGGTATCGAACCCGCGTCCTCCTGATCACCAGTCAGACGCGCATCCGACTGAGCTACCGAGACCGGCATTACATCTCAAAGAAGGCTTAATGCCCAACATAACCGGAAGAAACGTCTTCAAAATGACCTAAATAGTATTAAAGGGGACGTTAAACCTTAAATTAAACAAAACATATCTCTCCTACACCATTGGCCACCACTAAGCCTACCCTACATTACCTCCACCCCCACCCCGGCTTTTACAACATATCTAAATCGGAAACCTGACGTGAATAGTCGATTTTTTTTTTTTTTTTTTTTTTGGCAAAGGGAGCAGTCATTATTCATCAGGTTTATTTGCAGATTTGAATTATGGATATCCATAATTCGATTTATGGATATCCATAAATCAACCGAATAATGGATATCCATAATTCGAATTAAGGATATCCATAATACGATTTATGGATATCCATATTTCGATCTAAATTAATGATATCCATATATCGAAGCTATGTATGATAGTCGATCTGGGCTATTTTGACATGTTTTTCTGACAGAACTTCAAGCTCCTGTGATCGATAGACTAGTGACCGCCTCGACGTGTACTTTCAATCTGTATTTTGAGCAGAAATAAGAAAAAAATATCGATTTTTTTTCTTCATCAGAAAATTGTCATCTTTTGGTAGTAAAATTTTCAATTTTTTTTAAATAGGCGTGTATTCGTAATGTACAGTCAGGTCATTACGGAAACATGCGGAACCCGGGAAGGGACATGATGTTTTTTAATATGTTGTGCGAACAAGATATTAAGTTGTGCGAACAAGATATTATCTTGTGCGGACAAGATAATATGTTGTGCGCACAAGATATTATCTTTTGCGGACAACATAATTTATCTTATGCGGACAACATATTATCTTGTGCGCACAACATACTATCTTGTTTGCACAACATAAATCTTGGGAAGTTGTGCGAACAAGATATTATCTTGAGAGAGGAGAAAGAGGAAAATGAACGGAAGTGTAAAAACTAGGAGTGACAATAACCCCACCCCACCACCACCACATACGGGCCTCCGTGGCCTAATGGATAAGAGCGCTGACTCTTAGTCATTAGGTCTCTCACCGCCGTGGGTTCGAGCCTCGCTCGGGTCACGTGTGAGACGCCAAGTTCTGCAACGGAAGGTCAGGTGGTTTTTCTCCGGGTACTCCGGTTTTCGCCCACCTATGATTAACGATCGGCTCGATATGAGTGAAATAATCTTGAAAGGGCCGTAAAACCCAAACCAAAAAAAAAAAAAAACACCACCCCCACCACCACCACACTCTACCCTTACCTGTTGCAAGGACAACAGGCCTCGCACAACTGTAAACCAATGTCATTTGGAGGTACACATCACCTTTGCCTCGCCCAACCACCAAGAAGAAATGTTAACAAAAATAAAGCCTGAAAACGCAAGTACCTGCTAAGATATCGCGCGACTGAGTTAATGAATAATGACGTCACCTTCGAAACGCGATTTCTTAAAACGACGTCATCCACCCAACTTTTCCCTTTTCGCTTGACGGGTCACAATTATCGATTTCAACATGAGAAAAAAAAAAAAAACAATTCCAGCAAAATTAGTTTGTATACAAATAAGGTGCATGAGGACTGTTAGCTAAAGACTGTGGCTATTGTAAAGACGCAGAAACCAGCCACTGTCTTCTGGCAAACAGACCCGTGTGAGATGCTGCAAACTGCAGTCTGATTAAGGTCCACATTATTTGCTTAAATTCTTGATTAAACGAAAGAGTGTAAATATTAGTATAAGTCTCGTGTCGTTTCTAGTGAGCAGCAGGATGCGGGATCGAAACCTGTTGCAGTCGGCAGCATTCTTTCATGACACTGACCATGAAATCTTCCGGCCCCGCCCATCGGGGCTTGAAGATATTGACTAGGCTGCATGATGCTTCAAGAAGGGCAGTTGGCAGCTTCAGGTGAAAGTATGTACACTGTACTGGCTAATCGCTTACGAAAAAGCTTGTCAAAATTGCGTTGCATCGGCCATTGAACTCGAATACCAACAAACAAACAAAATCAAGTCCGGGCTATCTACTGTCAACAAGGATAGATGCCAAGAAAAAATATTTCACCTGAAAATGTCTACGGTTTAGGTCGTCTGCTTCCCATTATTTCAAACTTTAAACATATTTTATATGTATAGGTAAACAATGTGGATCCTGATCAAACTGCCCTTTGAGGAGCTGTCTGATCTGGGTCCACATTGTTTGCAACAATGAATATAACAGTACCCAACAGACAACAAAGCAGACGATTGTTGCTGGCATCTTTGGTATCATTTACGGGATACAGACGAAATAAACCGCGGTCCCCGCCCATCGGGGCTTGAAGAAATAGATGGGCTGCATGATGCTTCCACGCAGAGCTGAAACCGACCCGCACACGAGTACTGGTAAACCGTTTAGAGGATCAAAGCCTGCCTATGCAAAGCGGTGCGCGTCGGACTGTCCATGCTTATTAACCCTATTAGTTTCATTGGGCGACAGGGCTTCAGATGTCATTTCATCTCAATGTCGGGTAAAAGTCCCACAAAATTGGAAGCAACGTCTCCAAAAAGAGCTTTACAGTGTTAAAGGGGATGTAAAACCTCAAATCAAACAAAGGAAAACAAAATAAACCGTAGCCCGTTGACGGGCTTTTCCGGCTATCGAACATAAACGCGTAAGCTGCATATAGACTGGAACACAAAAATACAAAACTTGTACTGAATAATATTGCGTTTTAACGATTACCCACAATCTACGCTATGGAGCATAGCTACCAACCGCTTACTATCAGTCTGTCGGATAACCAGTACAATGCACGTTCTTTCAGACAGTATGCTACAGACAGTATGCTACAGTATACTAATACTGTATAACAAAGTGCAAGCAATCAAACAGATGACCTTGTTCCCCTAGCTAGAAGGTGTGGAAATCACCATTCAATGGTTTTCAAGAAAATCAATTCTTCCCTCTGGCCATTAGAGAGTGGAATGCTCTTCTCGATCCGAAAATGTCGATGGCTCAAGGTGGTGGGAATAGCGAGCTCAGTTTACCTCTGTCTTGAAAATGCCTGTATCAGGGGTCCTGTACATAGTGTCTGAAGATCCATTGGTCTTAGTATCACCATTATGACTCTGTTAGCAATATTTACCGTTTCTCTGTACATACGCATTCAGTCAAGTTATCAAAATAGGATTTATCAAGGCTAAAACTACGTCTCCAATCAAAGCAGCAGGAAACATGCAGGCATTGATAATCGCAGCTGAGCGTACAAAGAAAAAAACGAAGCTAGCAGCTAATCGTACAGTCGCCAACAGGATAGGCCCTGAACAAAGAGGTTATTATTTTGATGGTAGAACTATAGAACTAGCAAACGGGTATTTAGATATGCTGGTTTATAACCGTATTTGGCTTTAGCCAATTTAATAATTGTGTAAACTGACCACATGACAGACAAAATGTAAAATAGTAACGATCGCTGCAAGCGAGGATGAGATAAATCACTGATGCAGCATCAGAATCGTGTTCTTGTGAAGAACAGGACACATTATGATTGCAAATCGAAGCAAATTTGAAAAGAAACACCTCTTACCTTCCAAAACATGTGTTCGATTAAAGTGTCATTAATGAATTTTATTGATTTTTTGTGTTTTTTATAAATATCGTGTAAAGCAGCTAACGATTTTTGAGCGTACAGTATCAGCAGCTTCCGATTTCAGATACTGTACGATGGTCAACTGTGAGTTAATACCAAATAATATTGGACGAAGCCC